>LUCH01003664.1:57056-71005 GCA_013368495.1 Paragonimus heterotremus | reverse complement strand
GCCCGGTCCCCGGGGTTTTTTTTGAAAAAGGGGGGGGAAATTTTTCATCACCAAGCCAATATTTTTGGAACTTATTCGATGTATTCCAATTTTTCTATCAACGACACTTACCTATAATTGATGTATTGTAGGTACTTTGCCTAAAATGTCGATTTTAAAATTTCAAAAAAATATTTAAAAATCGAGGATTCGCGCCAAAAGGACCTTTTTGCCTTTTGAACGACCTTCAAGGCGGATCCCGTGAAACGGATAAATGCCGAAATACTAACTGTGGTGAAGCCGTGAATCAGCCACTCACCTGAACATGATCTGTCCAGATGGATTGCCGGTCTGTTCGAACCAGTCATGTTGAAGTTAATGGAACACAGTCTCCGGGCATGTTTCATTTTAATGACACACTCCACGCCCTGAGCCTAAACAAACAAAAAGTGCCCTCATTTGTTGTTGCTAAAATAGTTACAAACGTGCTTCTACAAGAGACAGTGGACTAGTTATATCACTACGTCGAATTTAGCAGCAAACGTGTGGGCATCCCAACAGATCCACTGAGTGGACTGCCGGTGCTTTGCACTAGTGGCATTCAGTTGCTGTTCAGCGACACAGTGTGCTCACAGAAAGGTAGGGTGTTAGTGGGCTCGCATCTAAGTTCACTGTTAGCTGACATTTCCAAGAGCAGACTGGAGATTAATCAGTTATTTGCGGTCGTTGACCAATTTACATTTTACGTAAGCTACGTTGACTATAATTTTTGCTTTGTCAATAAGAATGATAACGTCTACATGGTTCGGGCAGCTTTCAACTCGGCACGTCATAGTTGGGATCGATAATTTAGAATTCTATAGCAGGAGTAAAATGAGATCCGCACAAGGGCAAACTTCAATGTTTCTTCAGTTTCCTGCTAGAGTGGCAAGTATACTACCTCCGAAAATGAGGCACATGAAAAAATTTCGTTGAGTCTAAATTTTCGGCAAATATCCGGTTCACGGGATTCACCTTGAAGGTCGTTTGAACGGCAAAACGGTCCTTTTGGCGCGAATCCTCGAATTTTTAATAATTTTTGAAGTTTCAACATCGGAATTTCAGGCAAAATACCTATGGTACATCAGCCGTGAATAAGCGGCGTTAATAAAAAATTGGAGTACATCGATTAAGTCCTAGAATTACTGGTTTGGTGGCGGAAAACGTTCCCACCATTTTCGCGAAAATAACCCGTTATTGGTGTGAGCCCACTTTTTCAAGTTTTATAAATCTGATGATTGCCAATTTTGAGATGAAATACGTCATGCTATAGTCTGAGGCTGCTTCATTTTGCGGCGATTCACAGATATGGTAGAAATGGAAATATACGGCCATACAATATTGGCACTGCATTCCAAGAAGAACACCAACACATTTGATAGTGAAACATGTATGACAACATTTCCAGCTTCCTTACCCATAAGATATCCATACTACTTTTTCTCGTTTGCAAGATTTCAGGTCGATGAAACGTTGCTATTAGTAACGGTTGGAAATGACGCTATCATATGGTTGATCCAAACTTCGGTGTATATGGAATGGCGTAAGAAAAGGGTATCATGTCGAACTTTATCATTGAGAATCTTCAGAGGTAGATTTTATTTACTCTACTGCATTGTTTCAGACTAGATTGAGGTCGCGTGGCGTTCATAGGGAACAAAATACAAAAACATGAAATCAAGTTGCTTGCCGATCACAGGGACGTATACCTCTCAGCCAGTCGCACTATGGTTTTTAGAACGCCAAATATCTATTGCGATGCAGAGGAATATTCCAGTCAATATGACAACCAACGGAATGAAAGATGATGATTACCATGTACCCCCAAACGCTTCAAATACAGGTTTTTCATCGCTTCCCTTTTGTGTTCGTTCTCCAGATTGTTCATGGTAAAAGTGGTTCGGAAGGAACAGCTACTAGTGTGAACATATACTACGTACTCAGACGCTGATCATAACTTAAGTCACTCGGGTAGAGCAGGAGCTAGTATGAACGCATACTGCCTGCTGAGGTGTTGTTGATGGTCTAAGTCAACTGGGTAGAGCAGCTGTTAGGTTGAACGCATACTGCAAACACGGGCGGTATTCGTGACTTAAGTGAATCAGGTTGGAATAATCACTAGTGTAAACGCATACTGCATTCTGCGACGTTGTTGATAGTCTAAGTCAATCGGGTGGAGCAGCTACTGGTGTGGACGTATACCGCATACTCTGACGTTATTCATAGTTTAGGTGAATCAGGTTGGAATAATCCCTGGTTGGAGCTCACACTATATTCATCTTATTCATCGTTTGTGTATGTCCCGTGCATGGCTTACTGAGTCTTTGGTTCATGCTTGCTCATTGTTGTTTCCTCATACACGATCGTTGTTGGAGCCTCTCATTCGAAAGAATGCTGTCCCCTGTTTTCTCCACATTGCCCCAAAGTTGGTCCGTGATTATAACGGGCAATTACAAGATAAACAGTCGGCTTGCATGTTACAGGATAAGTGCCAAATTTCCCAGTAGTCAGTCTTTTTGCAACTTACGTTTTCTGAACAGACTTTGAATAGCCCCTTGTTCTTCTGGGCCACATTCATCGCTAAAACGATGTGTGTGTAATATTGGTGCATGTTGAGTGCAGCAGCCATCAATCGAGTATGGTAGGGGAGAAGCACCATATGACTGTATATTGAGATGATGCAGACATCTTTACGTCCGTCTCCGATGAGAGTTGGGAGAAAGTAGCAGCAAAAGCAATGACTGGGGTATAAGAAATTTATGCTAATAATAATAGCAAAGTGTTGGGAGTGAGGAAAACAGACATTTGGTTATTGAAAAGTAATTGGACACGATTAGGCCGGGTCGACTGAAAACCACGCTCGCGCGGACAACTGGGTCAACAGCACACACGCACACAATGATAATAATAAGCAATTATCCGCATGCACATCAAAAATTGAGGATCTCAGAATAAGCGCACCGTCTGTGGTGGCCGCCTTGAAAAGGGTCAGTCGTTAAAACGCTTGATAAACGTCTGGAGAACAGTAGCTCCCGTGGCATCCAACAAAATAGCCTTCCAGGTCGAAAAACCCGGATAGCAAAACTGTGTTGCTTATCAAGTTATTCATCGCGTGTTGTGATTAGTTTGAATTCGTGTTTCATTGGGTTTTGGATGCTGAACTGATAACTACAATACGTTGAAAACACTGTCGGTAAAACCAAACATCTAGATAATATCAGAAGAATATGCGGCAAAAGTGTAATCTAAATAACATACAAACGTAGTAAGTGCGCTTACAGCAAAGGTTCAGACAAAATACAGAGATGCAAATGGAGGATGTGTTAGTGGGTAAAACCCCATAGGCGTCGACGTAGTTGTTTACTGATCGGAAACACTGTGTGGTCCACAGAGCACTGAAGCTGTTTTCGCTAATCGGCGCACGAAAGACCCAGATAAGTTTTCACATGGGTGGCCAGCCTCGTTATCCTGTCACCTCCGGCGAGGAAAGTGGGGTGAATCACGTATCGTAGGCTAATGCCCGAGATGACGTTGGTTGTATGTGTGGCTGTGTTTACGTGCGTGTGTGTGGGTGTGCACGTGACACTGTCCGCTGTGGTGTTGGCAAACTGTGAGTTGTTCAAAGTCATTGCGGATGTACGCACGTGGAGGTCGCTCAGCGGTGGTTGTGTGGCTGCAACAATCTGGTCACGCGCCGCACTGAGCCGGTCCAGAGATTTGACCTTGACGAAACAAGAGTGCTAAGCTAACAGTTTGGTGGTCTGTTCCAACCTTAGGAGGCCTTGACGTGAATGATACTTTGTGGTCATCAATTTGTTGGCGAAGATCCTGTCTGTTTTAGTCGCGTGTATGCCATCGGGAAGGGTTCTGAGAGTTCCATCCGGCCTGTACAGGAGCATAAATAATAATACGTGACCGTTTTCGACGTATGTCTTTTCACAAATTCCAGGGTGGTTACCTCACTTTCAAGGTATGGAGCGTATGACTGTATGTTTGCCTTCTACAGAGGTCTCAACGGAGTACCGAAAAAACGTGCGATATATTCCATAGGAAATTCATTAATAGTCTACTTAGCGCTGCAAGCTTGCCATGAGCTTTCTTTGTCAATATCCAGAACAAATTGTTGCCGACCGTAGAGTCTTATGACCTTTTACTCCTGAATAACGACGGTTAGTATTTGCTTAACACTTGGCCAGAATTTGATGCTCCGAAGGCGAAGGTGTACGATTTTTAACGTGCCAACATTGAACGGGAAGCCGATGTCAACCAAGCACCAATGAACCGTGTTGAGAATTCGCCATGGAACGGAATCCTTCAGGAGAGGACGCTGTAAGACAGTTTGATATCGCTTACATCCGTAGGCAGAGACAATTAGCCGAAGGCTGGCAAGTCGTTCGCAAATGACTGGATCAACACAGGATCGAGCGCTGACCCATGCAAAACACCCATGGAAACCTCACATGTGTTTAACACCTTGCTGCTGACCTTCACAGAGTACGTTTACCCCGGTGATTAACTTAGATTTGCTCACACAGCTGGCTATCCAGATCTGTAGCTGGTAGCTTACTGAGTGTAGTACGATGACTTACTCTATCAAAGGATTCAGCAAGGTCAGAAAAAGAAAAATGTGTTCGAAAGACTGGTTCCCTGCTCCACTGTCCAGACCTCGACCGCCGCCAATAGAATATTGGTGCATGGATGACCTTACCAGAATCCGTGGTAGTATATCAGAAGGTTGGTGGATGGAGTTCATGCTGCCGTGCTATCATTCGTTGTGCTTTGCACTTCCTGGAAGGCAACTGGGAACAGTGCTGCTAGGCGATAGTTTCTCACGACGTTGCTCTCAGTGCCTCTGTAAATAAACGAGGTGACAACGTGCTTCCAAGGAGTGAGGCAAGCACTTGCGGGTTTAAGTGCTGGAACAGCTTATAAAATGGAACAGCTAGCACCGCATCAAATTCCGTGAGTGCGTTGGGTGGTAAGTAGTCAAAGCGTAGTGACTTCTCAATCCTCAATGTAAAGAACCTGGCCTTGACGCTAATCTTTGAGGAATTTGAGGTGGCGTCGACCGTGGTTACGTAACTCAAGCCTACCGCTTTTCCCGGTTTGTTTGGGCCACCAGAAACGATAACGCATCGAGGGTGAAGTATCTTGGAGGTCTCGCGACTACTAACTAATGGACCAGACGTGTCCATTAGTGTTGATGCATCCGACGGAGATTGTGAGACGGGTGCAGCCTTTCTGTACAATTGCGTGAGGCGTCCAACGACGGCTTCTGCCAAAAACAGGTGACGGTCATGGTACCCTGATATTATAGTTGTTATACCTCAGTTTCCAGATGTTTTATAGGTTCTACGTGCATCCTGGGTACCAGAAAATAACAAGACATTCCACAAAAAATTCTTTTCTTAAATGAAGTGTTTCATGTGTGGTTTAAGTGGAGACTTGATTTTGTTGTGACTAACAAAGAGCGCGCGATTGGAAAATGGCAAGTAATAACTGCATGGATATTCAGTTCGAGGTTTCTCATATAATTGTTATCTTTGACAACTTTTATACTGTACAGTCTGCTTAAATTTTATCTACGTCCCTGTATGCCTAAAAGATATTCTTATTTAACAAATTATGATGACCAAAACCGGTCGCCAAACAAGATCGACTGGTGTCAAAACCACTTGTCCTAGCTCTAAAGTAGTTACTAAACGACCTAAGGTCAAATTCTCTAGGCCCAAAACTTTCCAGGGCCCTCCCAAAGATGCTGCCTTTGAAGGGGAGTGAAGATAAACTGGCGGCTTCTGCCAGTACCCCTTTAATCAAGAACTGTTCCATCCCCATAGACAATATATTGCCGGAGACATTCGGCAAGGTATCTAAACTGAAGGCTGAACTTGCCCAACTAAACACAAGCTATGCTGTATTCGATCTTCTAAAGGAGAATCTCATCCCCCTATCTTACACCTCCGAAGTACCGGAAAGTCCCAAGATGGATAACATAGAGAGCGCAAGCATGTTTCTCAACACGTTGACGACGGAAATCACGAAATGGATGTGTTGTACATATAATGCCATCGTATTCAGTGTGTCAGATAAGCTTCACCTCGAAGGCGTTAAAAAGCTACTCATGGGGATTTCTAAAATGGACCCAACATCATTTGTCTGCATTCGCCTTCGTAAGAAAACTCAAAAAGATTTGCTGCCCGCCTTTGTTCAAACTCCAGGGCGAAACAATTGCCGGACAGTTCATCCAATGTCAGGATCCTATCAAGTTCAAAACCTCCCTTAAACTGATAAGAATTATGCAGGATGGAACGTCATTTGAGAGGAACTGTCGACAACGCTTATTGCGCAACACTGTCACCTCCAAGCGTGTGGCTCATGACACATTCAAACAAGGTGCAACGATCTCCAAGGGTAATGAATCGGGTCCAGCTGAGCGTGTAGCTTCGTCCTTTTTTATCACACGTGAGCATGCCAGTGTTCGTCTTGAAAACACCAACGACACAACAAGGGACATACACGCCGACTTGATTAGGTTAACAGTAGATCTTGACAGTTCCACCAACATGCGTTAGGAAATGGCGGCCTCCGTCCAGGAATCAACCTCCAAACAACAGCAGGTAAATAAATGTGCCCATATTCAACCAAATGGGACGTCCAGATCTCACTCTGTCTACGCGGTAGCTAGATCGGACATAGCAAGGCTCGGACCATCTACCAGTCACACACACGCTGGCCTACCAACTTTCAACTTGACCCAAAGGAACCCAACAACCGGCCACCAATGGAGCACTGACTTTAATAAACCCTCCTAAACTCACTATCCTGCAAGTTGCTCGTGCTTACCTCCCACGCATTACAAGAGAAAAACCAAACACGTGAACCCATACCCACACCCAGGAATAAAATGGGCATAGAGATTGTGTTACCAATGGGTAGTTTGGCAGACTGATGATTTCTAGATGATACCCAACTGTGAAAAGCCGGGGCTTCAACTGGATTCGAACCAGCGACAACAGTGAAATTGATGGATTCCAGCGTGAACTGTTCGAGAAATCCTGCCGGAGCAGTCGATCCCCTGTATCATATGGTGGATTCCATATGAGACAGTGGGACGGGTGGGTAGCCAAGTCCAAATGTGAAATTTCTGAACTCCTGGCGTGGCTTCATAGCTCAGCTGGTAGAGCGCTTGCCGCGTAAAGGCATGGTGTTTCTGTCGCTGGTTCGAATTCTGCCGAAGCCTTGACTTTTCCCAGTTGGGTCTCACATAAAAATTTTTGAGGTCTAAAAGTGACGCCGAATAAGGAAAATGCACTCAGTTTATTGCTTTTCACTGCATGCTCACTAGTCAATAAGGTGAATATTTTTTAGATCTTCCATCTTCTTATATATTCTTCGCACTATTCTGGTCACTTAATCTTGGTGTACTTTTGAGACCTCAAACACACAATTTAATGTTGAAGGCTATCATATGTTCCGTAAAATCGCGGTACAGGACGTGGCGGTGAATGTTTAATTTACTTAAGGGAACGGTATTCTGCAACCATACTCCATGAGCCGTGTCTTGATAGAATTGATGACTCAGTGTTGCTATCAGTATCAACTGAATCCTGTGAACTACTCTTAGGATGCGTCTACAGACCACCTAACACCACTGATGACGACATGACCAACCTTATTAATGGACTGAATTATGTATCAACATCGCCCACACAGAACAAAGTAATTGGTGAGGACCTCGGTATGCCCAATAACTCGTGGGCTTCCTTCACAGCCCCTGCAATTCAAGCAGAGTTTCTCGCATGTGTCCAAATAAATGGGTGACGCCAACACGTTTTACCACTTACCAGGTTAGATCACAATTTAGATCTCATTTTCACAACTGGTATCTCTTCTGCTACAACATCCGTCCTAGAACGGTTTTTAGAAAGTGACCACAACGTGGCCAACTTCGTGTTTGACCTAAAAACTGTAAAAATTTCGAACATAACATGTTATCGCCAAATAAAATTAATCGACTGGAACATGTTCGCCACTATGTTGAGGTTCCTGGTGTGGAACACATTCTTTCTGACCACTGACCTTATTATTGCGACCGAGGTATTCAATGAACACATCAGTTTTTTATGAATACCTTAGACCCGGAAAAATCAAAACGCCTTAATGTGTGCGGTAAAGGCAGGACCCTTACTCCAAAGGAGCAATATAGGCTCAACACTCTGAAATTACGGCACCAGAAAGCACTTGATTTCTCCGTTATTATTCAAATACGTGAAAATTTTAACACTATAAAAAAGAGAACCAAAATGCTCCACCTAAATGAGGAAACAATTAGGCTGAACAGCAAAGAGAAGAGCTCTGGGTTAATACAGTTATTGAAACGCAGGAACTGCACGAGAGACCCTATTATCTTAATAGTTACACTACAGAGCAAAACTACCGTAGATGGTCCTGTAGCAATCTGCGAGGTCTTCAATTCATATTTTGCTGCATTCTTCAACATTGCAGAAAATATATTGCCTCCACCTCTCTCTGTAAAAACAAACACCTTCCTAAGCCACGTTTCTGCTGGTGTAATAAAAATACGCTCTCATCTAGCTGCTTTCAAACCCTCTCATCTTCCTGGTCCAGAGGGTATTCACCCTTTTGCTCCCAGCCACGGAGGGGATGACATTCCTCTCATTTTGCTTAATATCTGCATATTTTATTTAACATTAGTCTCCTTCCCTCCCCAATGGAAAAATTCTATAATTTCGTCCAGTTATAAAGGTGGCTCGCGAATAGAAGTCAGCAATTATTGTCTCATTTATCATACTTCCATTTGTTCAAGAGTGTTGGAAAGGATAATAAAATGTCGCGTGGTTGAATTCTTACTGTCACAGAAACTTATTAATAACTCCCAGCATGGGTTCCGCACCAAACGTTCACGCATGACGTGACAGCTGGAATCCTTCAATCATGTTACGAAATCTGCTGATTCAGGAAATGCAATTATTATTACATTTTCGGATGTGGAAAAAGCCTTTGATCGTGTGCCTCATACTCGCCTTCTGATCAAAATTGCATCTTCCGACATACGTGACCCATTGCTCAGCTGGCTTGCCTCACACCTTGCAGACCGCACACAACCAGTGAAAATACGAGATAACAGCTCGGCGTTAAAACCAGTCACCAGTGGAGTGATTCAAGGAGGCGTCCTGGGACCGTTCCTCTTTCTTATGTATATAAATAATGTATGTTGTTATCAAGCATAGCAAGCTGATCTTATTCGATGATGATATCAAGCTTCTCTACACTCTACCTCCTGGCGATCTCAACTGTTCTTTAGGAAATATACGGGAGGACTTCATGTTGGTAGAGTTTTGGTGTCCAACGTGGCTAATGAAATTCTCAGCCAGTAAATCCACCATCGTTGCACACGGTTGTCACATAACAGGGGACTTTATAAAGTTGGATGGTCATGGTAATTCAACTGCCAACTCAGTCCGTGACTCATTCAATTTCGCTGAACATGTTCCTTTCCTAGTAGCTGAAACTAGACGAACCATTGGATACATTATGCACTCATTCCTCCTTGCAGCTCGACTACACCTTTATAAGCTGTGCGTGCGACCCCAACTTGGGTACTATAGGCTCATATATAGCCACTTGCGCACATTTGATAGGCTAGCTCTGGAAAGTCTCCAACGTGCATTCGCGGAAGGTTTAGTCTGTTATCCGTCTTCTCTTAAGTGCAGAGAACGCTGCCAGACGCTTGAACTGGTTCCTCTTTAGCAACGGCGTCTCAGGCTGAACCTTGCACACGTATAGTCTAATCTGTAGCAATAAATTTACTGTCAAACTCGCGATTCGCCTTCAGCATAGCTCAAAGTACAACATCAGGAACAGCGTTCACTTTGACCGCTCTTAAATCCCGTAAAATACTGCTTTCAATTTTTTTCCTAGTGAAATATACCTACATTTGGAACACACTCCCACATGCAATTGGAGCCAGTAGGAATATACATCAATTCAAACGAAGCTTAGAAACTTTCCTAACATTAAGGAACATCATGTCTATTTTCAAACTCTGCCTGCCTGAAGTCGATATCTTTGAAAACGGACCTAATAACGTCTAAAAATGTGACCTAATCAAATAACGTCTGAGGGTGAACCTATGCCACATGATGCAACGCCCCACACCTTTCGAACTGATCAAAGCTATCAACTTTACCACTTGAGGAATTTCTCAATTTTAAAACTTACTACTCTTCCAGCAGGATAGATCTTGTAAATAGTTCTTTCCAAAATTGCAGGTGAACAACAAAACTATAGCCCACCCATGGTAACATCATACGCATCCACGTTTGTAGTAACCAAACCATCCTGGCATACTCAATCCATACTTAAGGATTACCGGTTTTGTATAGTTATCAGCTAATATGCAATAGCTGTGCACGTTAAAACTGTTTTTAAAAAATATATCTGAATTGACCTGTTCGCCTTATGTGATTACATATAAATCTCTTCCTCGTCCTATCCTAACAGACTTCCTGGCAATCATTCCGTGTTGCTAAACATCTTTTGCATTTTACATAACGACCGTTTATACAAAATCGACGTCGGAATTCGGCTGCAGTCATACACTAGGAAAGGCTGTAAATCGATCTTTTCTCGCGGTATACGATAACGATTGTTTGTTGGAGGCTTATATTTTAACTAACACAAAATTATAAATTTTATTTAAAAGGTTTGTGCAGAAAATTACATATTTCATTACTAGTCATACTTCACATGATCATTTTACGCTCTCCTGTTTATCACTAAACTTTGCTTTCCATTCTTGATTCTAAAATAAATTCTAACGCGAATCAACATTCCAGAACGTTCGAATAATCAAAATCCCGTACTGGTTGGACAATTCGCGAGGTCCGTGAAATCCCGTCGATTTTGAGAAAACAACGAAGCCCAGTCCAGAAGATCGTCCACATCTCCACAAAAGTTGGGGCCCTCCAATCTCCCTTCATCTTGACAAAGGATTTTTCATATTTTTCCGGCACCGCCTACATCAAATAATGGCGAAATTCTTCAACTGTTCACTTTCTCCGGCCTGAAAAATCTCTTTTATGGCATGATCTTGACCACAAAGCCAATGTGAATTGTAACGTGTTGTCGAAGCCGGTAAGCGCGCACAGGTTGAACCTGAATTGCGTAACAAGGCGTGATGCTGTGTTGTCGGCGCCATTTTAGTTTCGGTTTGTGTAAGTCGTATGCATGGCTCATTGCGCTTTTGGATCATGCTTGTTTCCTGTTGTTTCCTTTTACAGGACTGTTGTTGGTACCCCTACCTCGGAAAAGCGCTGCTTTCCGGTGTCTCCACTCTGCCCCACAGTTTGTCCGCAGGTGCAAAGGACGATCAGGATAGAAACAGCCGGCTTGCATGTTGCAGAACCTCGCGAAGCGAGAATTGATGTAAATACTCAGCATTTTCTTTTATCGAACACTGAAAATTTTGAGAACTATCGTTTGAGAAGCAAGTGTGCCAAATGCTTCCTCAAACAATGGAATTTCCCTCTTATTTTGTCCGTTTTGTTACTTTATTTTCATAATTGGTGTTCTACAAGTAACAATTATGTGTACGGTGTGCGTTTCACGCTACAGTGTGTATACTGATCACGCTCATCTGAGCGTGTCTCTCACAGATGTGTTGAGAAATATACCATTATTATTACTGTTAATAAATGCAACGGACGCGTAATGGTAGAGCGATCAAGCGCGAGTGAAACCAGGGCTCATATAAACAAAGTTCCAGCAATGTGAAATAAGGAGGAAAGACTACACGCGAACAGGTTCCTACGAGTAAACAGTGTGAAGATTTGGTAGTAAAAGAAAATTGACGTTCATGGGAAAAATGGTTTGTTGCGCGCGCAATTTTAGCGGTTGTGTCAGTCTTTGCAATGAAGGCTCGCATTCACTGCCAAGGAGATTCTCGATGTAAGAAGGAGAAGGGGAATCCACGAGGGGAGAATAATTAAAGGCAATGAATATGGTCACAGCCATTCTATAAAACACAGCGGTCGTCAAACATTCAACGCAGGCAGCCACTTTAATAATGCCTAATAATCTTGCCTGCGTCAATGAATCTGCGATGGTTTCTGGTTATTGAGCTCGGCCGCACTAAGGAGCTGGAAGATGTGCTCATGATGGGACAGACTAACGCGCTCATGTACGGGTAATTTTAATTGATCGGGGAGTTTCGTGGAGTCTGCCAGCCCCGGAATACCGTGTAATCCGTCAATGGCGTGATGTGGTATTGCCATAACCACGTGCTGAAAACGTGTTAGCTCTTAACTAATCTGTCTTCGAGCAAGTGTGGCCAGTAACTGAGCAAACCACAAATTAGGGATGTTCCCCTGAAAGAGTGAAATATTGTGGCTAATGCAATGACGGAAATATCTAGCAAAACTTGGGGTTGAGCTACTACTATAGTAGAATGGACAACAAATCAACTTAAGAATAAACACCTGTAAAGTGTATAGAAATAGTAGCACATATAAAAGATATACCTGTAGAAGCCGTTATTCTAACCGATTAAACATTTCAGTGCACGGCGCATTAGGGCACCAGTCCACCAGGTCTCAAATATATATAGAGGCCGTTGAAAACAGACAGAATATTTATTGAACGTAAAATACGGATGGTTTCTTATAGAACTATGACTACCACCGATAACACGAATGCTAGTTGCAGAAGGTGATTTCTCCAACTTTCGCCGTTTTGAAAAACATTTTCAAGCAAACCCCGGCTTTGGTAGCATGGTATCTGTTGCAGAAATTGAAATCGACGAATTGTGAGTCATGGGTTGATATATGTTTGTTTAAAATGACCATTAGTTAAAAACGGCGTCATCGCACATCTTTTTCGAAATTCGGTATGGCTGCCCCTGTGGTAGATTACGTGTGGCGATATCCACACAAGGATGCTGGAGTAATGTTCAATTTATTATATTATTATCTCCTTTCATTCATTATTTTATTGTTTTGCTTATATTCTAAATTTTAGGAAATGGATTATATTGAGACTTTCAAGGAGATGTTTGAGAATCGTGAATTTCGCACATTCTCACAGTTCCAGGAGTGTCTTCAGTAGTACATGGATGAAGTAGGCGTTATTTACGTGTGTGGGAAAAGCCGTAGGTCGAAAACTGCCATGAAGTACAATAAGGTGAGTTTTTGTGTTGTCCTTTTCGGCGCTTGATACACGGGTTCGAGGCAGAGGCCCAAAGGCCCCGGATCCAGTCGGATTTCATTGTGCGGTATCAAGCGAGCGTCTGTTGATCTGAAAGGCGTTCATTAAAAACAGGGTGTAGCACCGCTCTTGGGAATTACAGTAAATATCACAAAACAAACTGAGGTCACTCGCATAAATTGCCTTTCGGAGAATGAAAGTCAAATAATGCTTTAAATCGGCTGCTAAAAGCGCTACTGACTACCTCAGCAGAAAGACTGTTCCGGAAGTTAACAACCTTGTAGGAAAAAGCTGCTGCCTGATAAAAGTGCGAGGACGAAGCTTGAAAAGCTTCATGAACTGATCAACAAGGCCTATTCTAGAGAGAAAGTGTTTGAAAATTAAATCACCGCGGGGCCGTCAAAATTCAAATGGGTATAGATCAAGACTTTCGAGTCGAGACTCGTATGCGACACTACTAAGGCCCGTGACTAGTTTGTTAGCCATGCGCTGGACATGCTCAACAGCTAGTATGTCTTTCTTCAGACCGGTATACACGACCTGATTAGCATACTCCAGGAGCGGCCTTATATAAACCCCGTACAGCGTTTGGAACGCTATTTTGTCTATACGGGGGAAAGTGCGCTTAATCATCCTAAGAGAGGCAAACCCTTTTATCGCCGCCATCTCATGGTGATGCGCGAATGATAAGTTAGACGACAACCAGA
>LUCH01003664.1:0-28935 GCA_013368495.1 Paragonimus heterotremus | reverse complement strand
AATGGCGTACCTGTATCCATACCATTTCTAGTTCTTCCGCCTAGTCTTCTTTTATTAATTCTCAATCTTCTCAGTAACTTTTTCTTCTAGAATATTGCACGTCACTATTGAGGTGAGCGGCGGCCCGAGCCACAGCACCTTTTGGTCAGGCTCATGGCTGTGATGATGATGATGATGATGATGAGGTCCCCTCCGCTTTCCCTTTCTTTTCTTCTCTCTCCCTCTACAGGGTTTGCATTTTATTCTTCCTCATGGTTGTGTGGCAGTTAAGCATCAGTGTGAACCACTGATGTATTGCTGTCTATGATGATGGTGATGATGAATGAGGCATGGCAGCAGAATTCATCGAAAAATTGTCGCGACTTTCACTTTACTTCCACCTCTTTCCTCATTTTTTTTTTGAAAAGTTTGAACACCTTGAATCTGACTGTTATGGCTGAGACATTTTTTCCGGATTGAGTTTCATTCGCTGTCTCTCTTTTATCCCTAACCTGCTTTTTCCTTGGTGGTTGTGTCTTACTTGAATATCAACTACTCGCCTGTTGATATCGGTGATGATCATGGTGTTGAGTATTACTCACAGTCGACCAAGAATAACGTAAATAGAACTTGAGGAGAGAGTTTTTGTTCCCCTACTGAAAATCTTACATGATTACTTACATATGCGTTGTCTAATTGAATTTTTCCTCAGTTGCATCAAACGCTCCATGAACCTGTAGAATCTAAGGCGTTCGACGTTGGTACGTTTTTGTAAATAGCCGTACTTAAATAGTGTAATGTCTTACGTTCACTGTCAAACGGACGTAGTATTGCTGGTTTGAAAATGAGCTCCACGGAACATTGGGTGGTTGTCGTTTCTAATTCTCATGGCCACAGTGAGTGCAGAAATGTAAGCTGAGGTGGACTGTATTCACTTAACACTGAACTCATGTTGTGAACAATCAGATTCGACGGCACAGACGAACAATCTCGCATCTGAAGCAGAAGAGCAAGAGACCCGTATGATAGGCTTTATTCGTTTAGCAATTGGCATATGACAGCTGAAATGGAAAACGTAAATCGATTAGCAACTCAAGGATGAAACAAATAACACAAAGTATTATAACAACACCTTACACACCAGTCGTGCGGCACGTAACTTTCAATTGAGTACCATCCTACACTGAGTGTTGCAAGCATTCCATAATGTTTTCTTGCATTTTTGAGACACATGCGCTCAGTCCTCTCTTGTTTGTTTCCTTGTCCGGTCACAGTGGCATGACGGTCACAAGTGGGTGTGTGACGTTGAAAAAAGACGCACAGAACCTGGTTGGCATCAGCATTGGTGGAGGCTCGCCTTATTGCCCTTGCCTTTATATTGTCCAAGTGTTCGATTCTACTCCTGCGTCTGAAGATGGCACACTCCAAGCTGGTGACGAAGTCACAGGTGTGAATGGGATTCCAGTCAAAGGCAAATCTAAAGTCGAAGCTGCTCGACTCATTCAAAGTTTCAAGGTGAGTTGTTCTCCGAACACATAAACATTTGGCAGTCGGTGATAGCTCACAGTTTACAACGCCGATTACCGAAATGAAGACCGCAGGCTAGCGTTCTGCTGTGATAAACGTCGGGAAAGCCTGGTGGTATATTTGCGTACATTTTTTGCCTTGTTTAAAAAAAATTCCAGCAACACTTTGGGCAACGTTAACGAAAGCAATCTTAAATTTCAATATTTCATAACCCTAAACAGCATATGCATCCCGATGTTTCATCGTCTGTCAGAAAATCAAAACACGAGGACCAAGTTTGAAATCTGTTCAGTTTTCCTCCCTTTATATTTCCCTTTTACAAGCATTTCTGATAATTGTCATTCGCTGCTGTTTTAATGTTTGTCGTTGATGGCCGGCATATCGTGGGCCCTTCATAGATATATAAGGGGCTGGATTGTTTTCCTCTTTCTAGAGATGCGGAATGGTGGAACGTATAAAACATTCATCGATGGTCATAGTTTTATATCAGTGATGATCTCTTGTCAAGGACCCAAATTTTTGTAGGGGCTGTTCCAAACTTTCCTGTTATTACTTACCTGTTAGAGGACACCATGGACAAATATTCCCTTTGGCTTTGTAAACACCGCTTTGAAGTTAGGGGGACCGACTTATTAAATACCGTAATGTGTATCCCGCCATTATGACCACATGAGGTCAACTAAGTTCAGATAAGCCTATTTCGATCGGACAGTAATTATGGACATGAAGCCAGTGTTTTCATTTTTTAGCTACCTCAAGTAGTATTGAGTCATATGAAAGAGTTCGTTGTTTGTTGAGTCACATGCTAAGTTATTTTATGGTACTTACATCAGTCGGTCAAGAATAGAAATATAAAGGGAAACGGAGACCCGTTTAGTTGTTGACTGTTTATTATGTGGAAATAATGACGGCTTAACTGCAGTGGAAACATGATGACATATCAGGTTTCCACAGCGACGAACTCATTCGTCAGCATGTGTGTTTGGACAACGTATTACATACGAGCATATGCTGAACTCAAAGAGAAACACTTGAACGATTGGCACCTGAAAGCATTCTCTGATAAATTGAGAAAATCTAGACCATTTTGCTATTGAGGGAATAAACCGATTGCAACTAGAAAACAACACAACATTTTATCGAACTTATCGGGGCTGTGAATTGTCTTAACACACGTCATGTCCTGTTTGTTCACGAAACACTGTACACGGGCGGGAAACTAGAGACTTGGTCTGAAACGCTTATCGGTTAATTGCATTTTGCATAAATTCGGCTGTTCATCTTTGCTTTACTCATACAGGACGTAACCGCTTCCTCTTTATAAGTGAAACAAATGCTCACAGTAGTTTTGCCGGCTACTAACCAGATGGTTGGAGGTTAGGTTGTGATTTACCGGAAATTATGTGTAGATTTGGATAGCCTGACAATGTCAGGTTATCTGCATACCGAACCGTATTTGGCAACCAACGAAAAATCAGTGAAAACCGAGTGAACAGGAGCAAGCAAACTACTCTGCAACCGCGATCATTTGGTCTGAATTCCAGGGATTTTTTGTAAGGCATATGGTGTCACGTTCATCTCTTCGGTCCATGCGAATATTTTTATAACATGCATCATACGAGTCTGTCAGATTTTGATTGAATAATATATTCTGTCCCCATTAACCATCAAAGTAGAGATGTCTAGATCTCCCTGAAACATCGCCCAAAACTTCGATCACTTGATTAGTGAAATTTGTAGGTCACGTTTTCTACCATAGCCAACAGTCTTGCACAACGCATCGCGCACAGTGTCATATTTAAGTGAGAATATTCAAGTTGAGAATAAGCTGGAACTTTCATGGGTGTGAAAATTGCAATCGTTTATGGTGGATATCGCTAAGTTTCTTAGGAAGATTTTGTGGAACTTCAAAACTTGATGCCTTCCAGTGTGCGTTTAGCTTCGTAATCCATCCATATCAAGAATAACATACAAGCTAGTAGTTCTTGAAAAGTACAGTTCTGTTCCAAGGTGGAGGAATAAAATATATGGGATGCTCTCTTATCCGGAAATGTTAGTGATCGTCTTAAAAAATGGCCAGTTCTTACCCATCAAATCTTCTACACACTTAGTCATCCACCAACAAATCTCTTAATGTTAAGTTAAACATCTGAAGTCGTTCTCCGGAATCAATGCATTGTGTTGACGGAACTTGTTAAGACCTGCCGATATTAGAACACGCTCTTCATTCTGTGATTTTGTCTGAAAACTGCAAAACCCTGATTGGCCGGCAATACAACTTTTCCAACTGTTTTTCCTACCTGCTTCCACATGCCACGAAGTACACATGACTCTCAGTGTATCAGTGTTCGCTGATGACAGATGCACACTAATGGGTTTCTCTCAGTCATGTCTTGTTTATTTTCTTTCAGATTTTTAATATTTTTAGCCTATCTGGCACAGTTTGTTTCATGACCAATGCTTATAGGCGAAAACCCTTTCCATGCATACCTATGAGCTTATTAATCAGCCGTCAGTAATTACCTATCTGCTTTCGGAACGGATTACCCAGGTAGTTTCTCGTCGTAGGTGTGCTTGTGTGCACCGCTCACGATTCCTGGTGATTCACACTTCTAGTGTTACATTAGTGAACCATTGTTCTTGTTCTCACGTTAACCAAACGTTTACAGCTGACGAAAGCACACGAAACGAATCCATAACCACAAATTGTATTCTGTGGTTACCCCATTTAGTTTGTTCGAAGGAACTCAGTTGGTACAGGCACATCTACGTACGTTTAGGCGTTTCAGACGTTTTTCTGTCTCCACGTATTTCAATATAATACAAGACAACAGACCGATGTTTCACGATTTATATTCGAACTCAAATCATGCGTTATCGTTTTACTGTCTTCTTCATTTAACGATTTAATTTGTTTAATGTTGGGCACAATGTCGGGCAAACGAGGATGGACAGTTGATTGCATTCAAGACGTGAAAAATCCCTCACGTAGGCGTTACTAATTGTGATCCTGTACTGTACTTAGTAACGTCCCTAATCACAGGTGTTAGAGAATGTTGAGTCCCTGTTTGAGAAGTTGGTTTGAGTTGATGAGATCAAGCTTAGTTGTCAGTAGTTTCATGATCCACTGATACCTGACTGTCGTCGTTTAATCCGGCTGACTGCAGGTTCCACACGTGAGACCCTACTAGCCTACGGAGCAGATATGGGAGCCAGCGAAATTGATGTCAGCAGATAGCTTCGGATACGCAGATGTTCTGATCGTCAAATTTGAAGACTGGTCGCCTGACAGTCTCGTTGCTCGGATGATACAAGCTGTAGTTGCCAAAGGCGAATACTTGACTAAAACTTTCATGCGTTCCAGACTACTTGTTTGTGTTTGCAACTAACGACGATCATCGGAGCGTGTTCCAGTCAGTTGTGATGCGCTTGTGTATTTTTGGGTTGTTCTCATAAATCCTTTGAGCAAATGGCAAACTTTCGCGTGTGCGTAAACCTCGCGTTGTTGGTAGAGTACTGGGTATTACTACTATGATTAGAAAGGTCCAGCCACTTTTGCACTCGGTTGACTTCTGAAAGCTGACAGCACAAGTGCCACTCTGTGATTGGTTTACCCACAAGGTACTTGTCCTCACTTATCATGTTTTTATCTTCCAAAGTTCGAAGAAAGGTTTCAAGTTGTAGGATTTGGTAAAGCAACGCAATCCTCCGAACTAGTTGGTTCACTTCCTAAACTTCCGGAACTGTGGGCTACGCGCTGAATGAGATGGTTTTAATGGGCCCGCTTGTTTGTATGAGGTTCCTAGTTTACGGTTTACAACTAGACAGTAAACCTAACTTCTTTGGATGTTCCTCGATTTTATGTGCTCATATATTGACATTATTTCTTCCCATGAGGCTCAATTAAGCTCACTCATTCAACAGCTCAGACGCGTCGGGAATACCAACCCCATTGTTTCCCGCGCCATGCATTCCTAACAGCGTCCCAGTTGACCGGTGTGAGGTGCAAAGTAGCTAGTCAGTGATTTGACCGGTAGGTCAGCAACGATAGGTCTTGTTCTTCTTCTGATCTGGGGTTCTGGTAGTCCGCCTGACCTTTGGCTGAAAACGTAATGAGATATGACGGTAAATCGGGTTCGGCGGTGTTACTTGTGTTGTTGTTTGATAAGATTTCCTATGAAGTAAGTACAATTATTGGCGCAAAGCAGTGGAAGCTACAAGATTGCACTGAACACTTTATCATACGACTTACAGCGGAAAGGACCAAAACCGAAGCAATCATATTATCGCGACCAGAGCTGTTTGTAAATGTCTTTCTCTGTGTGGAATAATTCCCGTTGTCATAATATTCCTTGCAATAGATGAGTACCGCATTATACTGTGGTTTAGTTGAGTCACTGGCAACGTCAGCTGTCAGTACTAACCTGATCTGAATAACTTCGACTCGATGTAAATTCTGTCCAGTTCCAAGTCTTCCTCCGTTTATTTATCATTGGTTTCATCACCTCTTTCTCTCATCAACATCATTGAGCAGTTCGATTCACAGTTGGGTCCCACTTTTATCCGTTGCAGGATCGCGTTGTGATCAATTACAACAAGTTACACGCGGACCCTAAGCAGGGTAAAACGCTGGATATTGGTATGTTGTATCTCTTGTGATCCTTTTTTCTTATTGCGGATTTTCGTTTTCAGTACTTAAAAAAGCCAAGCATCGTGTGGTCGAGTCTATGGAGTCGAGTACCGCCGACGCGCTCGGGTTAAGTCGGGCTATCCTGGTCAACGGTAAAACTACGTGCACTCCATTTACATATCTTTGTCGCTTTTTAGATGGTCTGGTAAAGAAGTTCGACGAACTAAATAAAACAGCAAACATGTTCACCGGATTGATGAATCATTCAAAAAATTTGCTGCGTGCAATATATGAGTTGTCCAGAATTTATGGAGGTATTTTCTCTATCTGTTTACTTGCAATGTGGCCTGTTTGTTTTTGCCATAAGCCAATTAATCAAACTAACCAACCTAAGCCTGTCGTACAGTAATGTTCATACTAAATTTCCATTCTCTTAGCCCTCTCTCGCTTATTCATAGTCTACCATGGAGAAACCGAAAAAACCACAACACATATTTACGGGACCGGCAACCTCCAAGATCGGTTCACATTTACTACAACGATTTGTGCTTGTTCTCATGGCTAATGTTTTCTCATATCTAAATTTTGAGCCATACTGTAGAAAATTAAGGCAAAATCCTTCCCCATGATTACTACAGACAATTGTATCAATACATTTTACATTAAGAGTACATCTTACTTCACCCGTTTGAAAGAATCACTTCACTAACACTTTTGTCAGCTGATTACTAAAGGCAAATGGGTATTTCATACCACAACCTTACCATGAATGTTTTACAGGTTATTCAAGTTGGATGTATTCTTACACCTCGAACAGTCCACATGGCTCGAGTCTGCTGAACGCGTCTGTTGATGGATGGTTCATATTCTGTAACTATGGTACGGCTAAGAATTATTAGTGTGTATTTCCATTCTTTGTGTTACATTTTCCTACCTAACCAGAGTGATAGAATAATCGAGGATAATCACTGACATATGGGATGTATAGCGTATGGTTACCACCCCCCTGATAGAGAAAGACAGGAACAAACGCAAAGACTACGAGCAGTAACTCTATCACGAACGAACGCAACGACATCGCAAAATGGTACGAAAATCAGAGCACAAATACCGGAACCCGACTCTCGCAAATTAGAACCCCCCAACAAGTGAGGAAAAAGACGGTCTTCGAACGAGCATTATTTGCTGTTGAGACCGAAGGCAAAATAATAGTTTATAGCAGTCGTATTTATAGGTTTGGAGCGGCCTTGGGCCTAGGCCACTCAACAGACCAATCAGAGGCGAGCGCCAATTCTCGAACGTTCGAGAATTCTGGCGGACATTCAAATTCCCGAAAGTGAAGAAATCCATTTTTCTTGGAGACTGCGACGAATTCCTGGGGAAGAGTGCCTTTTCTCAACAGTATTCAGCCTGGGTTAAGGCAGAATGTACTATGAGAATAAGCGGCGTGTGAACCATTAGGTACAGGGTGCGCACAGTTGGTACGATGGCCAGTTCAAGCATGTGTTAGTGGATAGACAGACATGCACACAATATGTGCGGATCAATCGATGATGTACTGCTAACGAACACAGCACTGTACTAGTCTTGTTCCATTGCTGACCTGGGGGGTCATGATTCTTGCTCATTGGAACTGTGTGTTGGCCCGCATGGCGTAAGTGACTCGTCCCGCTTACCTTAATAGGTCATTAAGGTACGCAAGTCGTCCAGTCGTAGATAGGTTCAGTCTACTCATAATGAGACGTCCACGCCAGTTGTATTTAAAGCTAGTTGAATTCTCCTTGAGAGTTGTATGTACGGTTAGATCATAGATTCTGAAGCTGGGATTGCGAACGTCAAGTTCTACCTCCGATGGTGTCAGTATGATCTACTTCCTCGTGAAAGGCTGGGTGATATCGAATTTATAGAGGCAGCTTCTTATGTGTGTGAAACCTGCTTAATCGATGCTCAGAATGTTCAGAAGGTATCTTCGAGACAGTAACCGTTATATCAAAATACCGCCATATCGGGTGGATTCTATCGACCACAACGTAAGTGTATCGCCCCACAAACCTCGTTAGCTTGGACACATCTGATGGTTGTCATCGTCGTTCGTGTTTTGCTCTGTTTGTGTTTACTGGGTTATTTTAAGAACGAGTATCTTACTTGAATTCTAGACAAGAAAGCTTTTTCAGAATGTTATCGACCTCCATTTTGAGGTTCAAACCTTCGCGGTAACAGACTTGTTTAACAACGCTCATGTTGTGTGTATGTTTTCCTCAAACTAGTTTTTGATCTCCTCCCCTCACTTGTTTTACTCTTTTGTAACTCCTTCGACACTAATGTCAGGTGGATGAAACTGTATGAATAAAATGACTAGGTTAAGCCTTAGGAATCATTGATTGAATTTCATCCCTGTAACTCTGGAATACGGCCCTAAACAAGACTGCGTTGCCTACGCGAGATTGGCTTGAATGCACGTCCCAAACAATTACGTCTGGTTGGGGCTGTTGCTTTATTTTTGCTATATTTTGTATTTTACTTTCAGCCCTGGGTGAAGTGTTCTCTGAAATTGGAGTGAAAGAGCCTATGCTTCGTACTAGTGAAGCATTTTCGCAGTTTGGTGTAACTCATCGCAGTATGGAGCGTTTTTCTATCGAGATGCTCAAAAAAATCAAACCGGTAAGCTCATCATATTTCGTTTGGTCATGAGAAGCTGATAACTGGTTGGAATATGCTTGAGATCGTTTGAGCACTACTTGTAAACTATCGGCAGCGACGCCTGTTGACATTTCACCTTTGACTTTCATACACTTATTGTATCGTAACTGGCAATTCCTTGTAGACCTGACCCGTTGCATCCGGTTTCATCCAATGACTCACGCCTTCTCTTTTGAATACCTTCAAATTTCTAATCGGTTCACCTAATCAATTTAACCTTGTTTTATTCGTGTGTTTACGGATTGTTCAAACGTTGCTTCCAAATGAATAAAATCCGGTTGGTTTGGTATGGATCCATTCCGTTAATTGATGGGACCCGATGTACCAAACCAACACGTTTATTCTGGAACACCGCTTTCACAAGCGATGTGCCATGGAACGCAATGAACGTTAACGTTCTGGTGTATCCGGTAATTTGTTGGTTCGAATCCCGCCTTGTTATTTGTCCGCCGTCTCTGTCTTATGAATTCCAACAGACACAGAATAGTGATTTACAACTGAACATAGATGATATTTACATCTAATGAAGGTCTGATCGTATCACGTCGCTTGTGCACATCCGGTTCCGCTCTTGTTTGAATGCATCAGGTAAACACAACAAAAGGCCATATTTTGGATCTCGTAACTTTCCTGTCACGATCAAAATCTAGCGCCGATCACATGAACTTGTGTTGGAGCGAGTACTACGCTCAATAATCATGAAATCGCCAGATCATTTCACTCGCTACCCCGGTGAGCACAGCTAATGCAGACTGGTAACTTGGGATGGACAAAATTCATTCTCTTTCAGCACAGTCTGTTTGACAACAGCGGACGAGAGCGCGAACACAAAAGGGTGAATAAAACACGGATAAACCATCTTTGCCGTGTGGCTTCAATACTGGACAAGTGTTGAACGACAAGGTGATCTGCGTTGTGTTCGAAATTCAGAGACTGTTTATTTCGCTAGCATCTCCTTCCATGTATGAATGTGTGATAGAAAATAAGCTTTTATCCGTTCTCTGGGAGACACTGCGCTTCCTATGTAATTCACCTCTAATTCACATACATCTCGTAATTGTAACAGCCCGAAGAGATTGGTCAAAAACACAATTGACTTCTTAAAAATTCATGTTGACCAATTGGACTTTGACATCACAAAGTGATGATTGTACAATCACGATCGATATGTGCGTACAAAAGTGCGCCTGTAGAGCTCAAATGTAATGAACCCCGTCAAACACATGCCGGGTAAATTTTATCAAGTCAACCTAGTAATTTGAAGTAGACATTTGGGCTAGTAGGACTTTGCTGCGCTTCGCTTGTGACTAGTATAGTGCATACATTCGGAAACTAAGGGTCAACTCTCAATGTCAAGAGCCGAGGGACCAGAAGCGACTATTGGAACAGTGTGTGCGCACAAGGCGGATCACAATATACTTCTGCCCAATGTGTGTGGATACGCATTAGCCATGCAAATGAGTGAACACATTCGTTGTCCTGTCTTCACATAACCTGTATTGGATTTCATGTAATAAACAACTTTACAGGTCAAGCGTTTTTTGTGGTCACAACACAAGAAGTCCTTCTTCATTGTTGGCTACCAAGGTAACTTGTATTTTCGGCTTGATATCAGATCACGTGAGGTACCCAAACCAGAACACTCGACCTAGCTGGGACTAGAGCGCGCGATGTACTGTTGACAATGGTGATGGCGCCGTTGCCGTTTCATCATCTCGAGCTGCAGCTTTACCAGCTCATCGTTACTCGGTGGAGCACACGTGGGTTTGATAATGTCCAGCTGATAAAGTCAGGCAAACACGTTTGAAGCTTCTTTATTGCGAACTCTGCATTCATTCTGTACAGTGCAACTAAATGGAGGTCCTTTTTCCTAATTTTGTTTTATTTCCGTTTGGAGTTTGTGTATCTGTACAACATCCTCTTGCTTGTATTTCCTGAGGACAGGTGAACGCGCCGAACTTTTCACTGTGTTCGGACAAACTGATCGGCTTTGTGGTTGGGCATAAACACATGTATTTAAGATGTGACTGTTCTTGATGCTCACTTTCGTCTCTGTTGATCGACTGCCTGAACGAGGTTCGAGCTGATATCCCTTTATGTTACGAGCCGAAACTCTTAATCTCCAGCCCGTCGATCTAGTAAACATTGCCTGCGATTCAGCGACTGAGATTGCTGATATCGATAACACCCCATTGTTTAGACAGACATAGGCTACCTCAGGTTGCCAATTTGCACTGACTACAGCTTCGGGTTTTCTAGTGACGATGAAACAAGCACATCATGACAACCTCGAATCATCGTAACGATGATATTCTGCCCGTATGCAATGAATTAAGCCCAACAGGGTTTTGACAAATCGCACACTATTCGCTTGTTCTAAATGCTTTTTCGTGTTTTACTGCCCCATATAGGATTCTTCTGTATATACTCCGTTTATTTGTACTCTGTTTGTTTGTTTTGCACTCTACGAAGTTTACGTTGCTGAATTTGGGGTTACCTTCACGGTCGTACGATTTTCTTTATCGCTCCCTTATCTTCCCCATTCCACCAGATCGTCGCTGATCTCAATACTTTTCTGCGCAAGGCGATACCGGATACACGATTGACAATCAAGAAATATCTTGACGTGAAGTTTGAATACTTGGTAATGTCCAAACTTTCTCCCTCAAATCCTGTTGCTCTTTCGATGGGTTTTCAAATGTCACACTGTCCTCTTCAGCATTTTTTTTAGTAGCAACGCTCGAATACTATTCATCAGTAACGATCTTCAGCCCAGTTATCTCGACTGTCCCAGTCCAGATTTTCGCAGCCTAACGTATTCAGCTCACACACGACTTTGCGTGTAACATGACAGTAAACACTCAGATTTGTCATATATGAATTTAGCCTAACGTTAGACTTCGTAATAGTTGTATTCATGACGCGACACGTGTAACTGTGTCGGACTGAAGTAAAGTGTTGGTCATTGTTGTAGGTCTCACTTGTTGACTTATTCGCTTCTTTCCATTGTCTTCCATTTCATTTGGCAATTTATTGCCTTCTTTCACGTACTGATTGATCAGACCGTTCCAGCCATCCATTCGTTACTGTTGTGGGTTGCTGATGGTCTGCTTAAAGTTGCCACCATGGTTCGTTTGTAAAACACGATCATTGATCACATCAACTACATTCGATGCCCAACTTTTCTCTTAGCTGTTAGGTATGTGTGCCATCATTCTGACAGTATCCACAAGTGGTCAGATATGCTAGCCCAATAGGCCAGCAAATTTTGTTGGTTTGTTCAGTCTAATTGCGGTTTTTTTATGGAGATGGTTTTTAACGGATGTCGGTTTTGTTGTAATTGGGCTGTCAATGAACAAGATGTCACTTAGAGAAAACACCGTGTGCCCACTGCAGCTCAAGCAAAATTAAAAACAAATATAATATGGATATGAGAAAATTTGGCGAAACCTGTTTGATTGCCGGAAATGATTTGTACACCCGCGCGAAATAATCCTACGTTTTCGTAAACCCATCACCCTCACTCTGTCTATCTGTCTCATCATCAGCAACGGCATTAACTCATTAGTTTGTAGTGACAGTTAGCTACCATGAGAAGAATTGGCCTTCGTCTAAATATTAAAAAGAACTAATAGAGCCTACTTCCTGAGGTCCCCAAACTGGAACAGATAACATCAGGGTGTTTAAACCTCCCAAATAAGCGACACAGTTTCAAGAATGAGGTGTTGTGTGACAGCCTCCTTGCTGTCTTCACTATTCTGCTTTGTCAGATGCGCCTTATTCACAAGCAACTTGGGTGAATAACGATGACGTTCACGCCGTTGAACAGATTTATTCGTTAGAATCTTTAGTGTTTCCAGCCAGAAGACATACGAGCCACGAGGGCCCTAGCGGGAGAACGAACGCGACTTACGGTTCCTAAATTATCGGTGCTTGATTTCAATCTCTGGCCAAGTCGTCGGTCAGTCGATAAACAGAGAACTCTGATAAGGATACATGGCGTGGGAGACGATGGATTAATATTCTTGTCTCATGATCCAACCATCTAAAGCATTTCGAGGGTTTGTGCGATTGACCTTGATCGATACTCACGGTCAAAAACCCCTCTGAACTTGTTTGTTTACTCGCTAATACCGACGGTTAGTGACTCTAATATTTTCAGCCCAGCGGCTACGTTCCTCAGCCGTAAAGTAAAACCGTTCTAAGTATGGTCTCGTAGGTGTGCTCTTTAATTGAGATCATGTTGGTGCCAGAAATGCTTTAAGTTATGCAATGCCGTCCTAGCCTCGGAAACAGAGGCTCTGATTTTTTCCGTGCTTCCTTCATTCGAAATACTGCTTCTTAAGTGCACAATCGATTCAACAATTCCCGTTATTTTATTGGCTTGTCTGTGACTGACGTTTCCGCTACGTGAGACTGCACGGTGCATCTCGCAGGACTGGTTAAGACGAGAAGTGTCATCTAGCATAATCAGTGCCTGTGAAAATTATCAGACAACATCACCTTATCGTTTGCGTAGTCCATTTCAATCAATTTCCTACCGAGAATAATCTTCTGAGTGCCACAGATAGTGCTTCATCTTTTGCGAAATTGAACAGTAGTGGCTGAAATTGACAACCTTGACGGACACCACGTTTAGCGTAAATTGCGTTCGATAGTCACCTGTAAACCCTAACATAAGCCGATACGTTAGAATAGAATGTCGACAGTATGTTTACGTACTTGGTCGGCGTGCCGTACATGCAGGCGGCTCTAAAAGTAAAAAACCGGTCAACAGAATCAGACGCGCCTTGGTCGTGAAGAAATACAGCGATTTTTGGCGGTACGTGTGACACTACTTCAGAATGTGACAAACAGTAAAAATCGGGGGCATTCGCACTTGTTCAAGATGGGAATCCGCGTGTTTTTCTCTAGTGTTAGTTTCGTGCACCACGGTAAGTCGATAGAGTATCGTGGATATCAAAATCCTGGTTGTTCGAGTTATTTCCTGTGATTCTCACAGATGCTGGTGTTTCCTTTCTATGAAACAGTAGTCGAGTCAACCTAATTAGAAAGAAGATTCTCGACTGTGCAGACTGGTTGGGGCGAACGATTTGGTGCTTCCGTTAGTATGTCGCCACTTTCTTTGAGTAGTGACAGTATGGGAGATCGTCGGTGCCTGTAACTTTGAAGCGTTCCAAAATAAGTTAGCAATCACGGGCTTCTGTTTGAGTGGGACTTTAGGCTGACAGACCAGGGTATAACATCAAGGTGTATTATGTCCAATTAACTTGTCTTCTTAAACTACTATGAATAATCGCGCCATCCGTATTTTTACTTGCTAATTGACCCACAGTTCGGGACCAGCAGAGCGGACAACTTAAACAACCTACCAATGTTTCCAGAGGCGAAAGCAGATTCGTTAGCTTTTTTGGTTAGGCAAGCGTCTCGATCTGCAACCAGACTACTTCAGTAAGTCTTTCTGACAGTTATATGAACCGTCGGTGGAGGTCCCTCGCTTGGCGACTGATAGCTGTAAAGGTTTCTCTGAAGTGCACTGATTAGTGTAACCGTGGGTCTGTGCACCATAAGTAGCAGCGTCTGCTTCTCACAATCAACACCAGTTGAGGTCTAGAGGGTTGTGTGGCTTAGTTCTGTCACGAGATTGGACCTTGACGTGGTGTGACTGCTTGCGCGTATTGATCACCTGCTATGCTAAACTGGACGGTGTGACAATCACACTGACAAAGTCACTCATTGAAGATAGGCCAATAGAGTTAAGTAGCAGGTATTCGTTAGTGACATCCAAGGCGTTCTTTTGTTCAATCCTCATGTTTACACAGACCTAGATGGCTAGGCCATATAACAAAGCTAGTTGTCTGCCACACCGAGCACGCTTTGCCAGTGTTCGGGCTGAATGGCGTAGGGTACGAGATGGACATGTTATGACCTGGCGTAGAGAAATGATGTAGTTCACAATGGGGTTGGCCACTGTAGGTCGGGTTCCCACGTTGGACCGGAGCCTTCGCGAGTAACAGAGTTGGCGGCTAAGAAATTTTGATGGCGGACTCACTGGCGTGAATGACTGTTTGGCCGAATTGCTTGTGAAGTAAGTGCACTTAATGACGTTGGACAGTGAAGGCTGTAAGTAAGCTATCTTGTTGATGACGCCCTACTTTCACTTATTGGTCAGTGGTTTGTCTGTAAAGTGTATGCATTTTGATGTTCAATGTTTGAATATAGATTTAGCTGTTTTAATGATTAGGTTCTCTCTTCCTTTAGAACGTTTGGTTTTCATCCAATGGTTGTGTGACAGTTAGGCATCAATGAGAACCGCTGATGTGTTGCTGTCTATGTTGATGAATGGTTCGGTTTGCATTGTAAGCTCATCTGACAGGCTTGCTTCACGGGCGAGTTTCTCAAATTGTGTGCTTGGTACGTTAGTCAACAGTGCGCGAGAACGTAGGTGTAGTGTACGCTTGTGCACCAGTAAGATCGACAATTCTGGGTGGATCCACACTGTCTCTCAGTAACACCTGCGCGGCCTTTCTGATACCACGGATGATCAGGCGAAAGTGAGTACTTAGCAATGCACTAATGAGCTTCTTGCCAGACAACGATACTGATTAATAATAACCAGTGTTCAGCACAGAGCTTTAGCACTCGCTCATCTTCGTAAACGACTTGATTTCATCTCAAATTTTCCGCATACGTACGATTCACTAACGGTCAGCCTACCCGCCTTTACGTTCATATCTCCGACCAATCTAACAGTATCGGAGATACACGCTGATAGTGATGGAGCAGCTGTTTCATCATAAAGAGAATATCTTTAATATTATCATTATGGTAATCAATAAGTGGATAGGCAAGTGTTACGAACTGACATGGAGAGGTTTGCCGTCTAGGACTGGAGTTTCTTTAAAGTCTGGCACTAGACAGCACAACGGACGGCACACAGAATGCTCCTAGCAGAGATCCAACCTGTCAACGCACTTTCCGCCACCATGCTTTGAGTTGTACCCATTCCAGCCTGGACGGTTACAATTGTTCAAGAGCCACCTAGCGTACACAACCAGTATCTAGTGAGGCGAAATGGTGCCACCAATTCAGTCTGCGGATGGCCTCCTTGAATTCTGGTTTTCAGAATGCAGCAAACTTAGCTTTTAGTGTCAATCCTATGAGCTAGTGCAGCTCATTGACCTACATGTTTCGGAGTGAGTGAAGCAACTGGCTAGTGAGTATGAGGGCTGAAACGTTCCGTTCGCCTAAAGAGTGGAAAGGGCAGAAGCAAACCGGAACACGGCTACCCTGATTTTGGAAATTAAGTGAGACGTCGGTATGCCATTGGAAGACAACAAAAGAAAACGGAGGTGTTTAATATCGCCTATGGTCGTGATCACCCAGTTACCCCGTACTGGTCCCAAACTTAGCCCATGACTGCAGACTTAGGTTTATCTTGCGCTAGTGTTTTGCTGTTTTATTTAACTGATATACGGAACCGATGGTTGTTACTCGACTCTTCAAATGTGTACCATCTTGTCATGTATTTTGAAAAGATGTTTAGTCCGTTTGAAGAGTAAAACTGTATGTTTTCTGTTCTCCTGGAATAATATCTATTTTTCTCATTTCAGTCATACTGTTTGAAAGTCAAGGAAATGGACGATGAAGAATACGGATTTGCCATGGTACATGAGCCACTGTATCGCGTGGAAACGGGAAATTATGAATATAGACTAATTTTACGGTGCCGTCAAGACGCCCGTACGCGTTTCGCAAAAATGCGCAGTGATGTGCTCGTGAAATTGGAACTGTTGGACAACAAACATGGTAGGTTTCCGACTCTGATCATCCACTCTGTGACCATACGACTTCTAAACAAGTGTTGATATAATGAAATAGCAAAATCCCTGCAGGAGTCTGCCACAAGTTCCGCAGATATTCTCTTATCTCAGCTATACGATTGTTTGAATACCGAGGTTTTACTGACCGCAGTTGATTTGTACACAAATCCAGTGGTGACACTTTCGGTGGGTAACCGAATGCGACCACATAGTTTAGAAGTGAGATCCAAATCGTTGGTACGATAGTGTATGCCGAGCTTGGATAGCAACGTGTTAACTATTTCGGTATGATTTTTCCAAATGTCTGTTTGATGCTCTGGATCAATTTGCTTGAAGGACTGTTATGCGAGGTAGATTTTCACATCGTTCTTTATAATTCTTTGACAAGACTGCCGGTCCTCTGCATTAGAAGACAAACGACGTGGAATTAACGTGTACTCAGTGCGCTCGATCAGTTTTTGGTAACACGGCTAGTGTGGATTGTTTAGGCCTAGCGTACACTGACCGAAAGTAATGCGGTCGGGTGTACGCTGTAAAACGTACTTTTCGAACCTCGTACCAGAGTATCTCTATTTAGCTAGTTTTCTACCCTTGCTGTTGCTTCTGTTTTTTAGTGCAAGACACGGTGCTTCAGTTGCAACGGTTCATAGATGCTATGGCTACATACCATGATCAGTGTTATCAAGTAATGAAGCAAGCAAAGATTTTCCCACTGGAAGTTGACTTGGATCGCAACGCATTCACCTACAACACTGGCATTATAAGCCCTGATGAGGATGAACCCGAAATGGGCGAAGAGATAGTCAATAAGGACCTCGAAGAGGAAAGCGCTCTAGCTGGTGATGTAAAACTGATAGACTTGGCTGATGTGGATGTGGCCGGACCCGCGAGCAACATGCGTCAAACTCAGGATGGTGACATTCTACCTGTGAATTCCAACGGTCATTCTGATTTGGCAGACTGGAGCGTTTTCAATGGTGGTTCACTTCGCCAGTTCGACCATTCGGCCACAACCGATGTGTTTCGCACGGATTAACACCAAACATTCGTTTGTGAAAATCCTAACGCGGGGTCTTATTGAGCACCAACCATGAATTGTTGTACATAACGCTGCATCCTTCCAGTCGTTGGAACTGTTTTCCCGTGTAAGCGCTGAACTTCCCAATACTTTATTTCAATCTTTTGCGCGATCATGTGATTTAACCTGTGATATTCATATCACCATGTCGATGCCGATGTACCTCATGGCAACTCGTTTAATATGTGAAGTGATGCTTTTTTCATGTTCTGGGATACATTCACTCCTTTATCTTTTCGGAAAAAGGTTTTTCTGCATTTTCTTCTTTTAACGCGTTTCATTTAAAGTTTAGTTCGCCTTGACGACTCACCGAGCTTATGTACAGAAAACTTCCGCCTGGTCTAGCTACTGTCCTTCGTAGTGAACAGTGGTGGTGACATCGATCATCAGTCGGAATTCAACGTCTATCAAAGTTCCGAAAATCTGTGCGTACCAATTATCTGAGGAGGCTATGTTAAATGGGCGAAACAGATCTCACATCCGTGTTCTACCATTCAGAAACGGTTGCAGATCATTCGGTGTTTATCATATTCGCGTGGCTACATAGTCTCCACGTCAAACCGTCGTAATCCTTCTGGTGTAAACTTGGTATCTGCCATGCCAGTAATATGTGCCTACACGTGCTTTTGGTGAACATCATTGTGAATAGTCGGAGATGTGGTCAATTTTTTTAAAGGTGGACATCAATTACATTTGACAGCAGGTTTCGCATTCAGATAGTCTTTCCAACCAGCCTCTTTTGAAAAGAAACACTAGGTTTGAATTTCGCTCTTGTTAGAGCTCGTCTGTAGTGCATATCCTTGCGTCGACTGGAGTTAGAACTCTGACCATGGTTTCATGAGTCAACAATGTTGCCCGTTGCATCACTGATCCCACACTAGGCACAACAGAATTACCATACCTGAACGCTCAACCACTTTCGCTTGTGAGTAATGATCAGTTTACTCGATCGTCTCGATAGGAGACACAGTTACTGTGTTAACTGTAATCGATAATCACGCGATCAGGTCGAAATTTGCGATCTCATTAAACCTGCTGGGAGATACTTTAGATTACTGGTGAGTAGTCGGGGATCTGCCCGCGTACTCATGCGTACAAAATTGTGCGCAGTCAACAACACGTAAATTTCAATCCCACGCGAAAATGCATCGTAAGCCTCCTCCAGCAATGTCGTTGTTTTGTTGATGAAACATAAGGAGCTCCCTGCCCGACCAATTTACCCACGTAATAAATCCAGCGCACAGAAACTTGTGTATTACTCCCAAACCAAAACTACACGAATTTCGCTTTGTATGGGTGCGTTCTAACGATTCACCAGGCTGTCGGCATTCCTTTGATCAATCATCGCATGGCCATTCGGGTGATACCGTCAACCTCACTTCAGAATCAACCCTGAGAATGCGTTAACCGGTTCAGTCACCGGTCAGGCGTCCGTAATCACATTTACGTCGTATTGGTCACCTGACTGGTCGGTATTTTGGTCAGTGAATTCGTTGTTTAACCCTGCATGAAGCTCTCTCCCGTTCCGGCCGCAAAAACGTGCACTCTTCCAGTCCGGTACTTGGTCACCTCGCTACGTACATCAACGGTAAGAGCATGAGCGAAATTCTTAGTCTGACGCCCACACTTCAGACTCACTGCTGCTGACAACATGCGTGTAATGGGTGTAGACCACTATCCAATAAATTTACACGACCCTCGTAGACGTCACCTATTTGTGGTCATCGCCACCCACGATGTTAAGGTCAGCGAGGCCACAACTCTCTGCAAATAATTCGATTCTCGTTCTCCTAGTCCTTAAGGTGAACTGATTTAGTTTACGCACTGTTTATCAATCTGTTCTCTTCTTCACTCCCAACCGGCCGGTATCCAACTAGTGTCAGAGTGATTGCTGTTCGCTTGGTTATCTCTGAAGCTGGTGTGTCGTGCGGTCCAACTCATCGGTTCCACTGACCTCCCAATCACTAGCCAGTACTTTTGTATAATCTTAGCCTGTTTGTTGTTAGCTGGACTTGTAGCTGTAGAAGTCCCAATAGCGTAGCTTCATCTTGCACAATGACGGTATGCAAACTTTGTCCTGCATGAGCGATTCAAGAGGGCTTTCAGCATGGATGGAAAACGATAAGGACTTCCCTGTATAACTTTCTGAAGTCAGGTTTAGTCAACGTTTCCGGTGGACTTTTACAGCTACTTTCCAAGACCGCTCCGTGTTTCATATGGCGACAAAAGTGAAATAGAGCAACTACTATTGTTACGATAAACCACACATCACAAGTCTGAAGACTCAATCAGAATACGTCTAGATTTCCAGAAGTCTGATGGAGCCTTATTGTGTAACTGTAAATCAAGATAGAGAGCATATGTGTACTGTCATTCACAACGTCCTCTCTTTCGAAACTACGGATAAGTGTCCCAATGCCCTTCATGCTTTAAACCAGTTGAAGTTTATAACCGCTAAATCAGATTTTTAAATGATAGATGTTAACAGGCATCCTTGATCTGCTCACTCAATGTCCATTTGAGCATCCAGACTTCCGCGAGTGTCGCTCTTGATTCAATCAGTGTATAACCAAGTCTTAATGTCTTGACCCACCATTCGCCACCAACTCACAGGTGGTATCAGGTTTCACGCAGACTGGCTTTGGAAAACGAGACTGGATCTTCGTGAGTTATGTGGTTCTCTAAAGTTGTTCGTCCAGATTAACCCTGCAGTCTTGAGTGATGTTTCAACAGTAACTCCAAGTCCAGTAGCAAAAAGCAAGATGCTACCTTAGTCTTTTCTGAAGGCGGTGACGTAAACGGCGGACTAACAGACCTCGACCGGCTTCGCACAGTGGAAACTAAACGACTGGAGATACACTCTGTTGTGACCTCCATCTGAATAAAACCGATGTGATGCGTTAAGATAGTTCATCGTAGGTGCGATCCGAAATACGCGCCGGCGAATGGCCGGATTGCTCACGCGATCAGTCTACTTAATGTGGGCTAATAGGTAGAGACACCGATGGTCAAACAAAGCAAGCCTTCGTTACGAACAGGTCACGTTTCTGAGCCATAGAGCAAAACGGAGCGCACAGAAGCAACATATACCACATCTTTTAGCGATGACCGAACGTCTTTTCGACGTCACAGATGACGCAGTTTGTCAAAAGCAACTTGTGACTTCATTAACCTCACTGACATCTCATCAGCAGTACTATAAACTGACGAGATAGTGCTACCCGGGTATGTGAAAGTGTCCACAGTCTCAAACGGATTACCTGCAATAAGGAAGGTAGAAATGGAAATGCCCCAGTCTTGAAGCAGCACTTTACACTTTGAAGGTACGAAGCACATTCTATACAAGCCAGCCCGATCACCCACCTTGTGCAGTATGGTTTGAATGTCTTCGGCAAGTGGGCTAACTAAGACAGTGTCATCTGCATACCCCAGATCGGTCAACCTAGCTCCAGGAAGAAGCCAAACATCAGGTTCACTGAACAACTTAGGCGCAATTTCCAGAATGTTGTCCACAACAAAACTAAACAAAAAGGGGAAAGTCGGACACTCTTGAAGAACACCACTAGGAGTGATGAATGCCCGAAACAGTTGTCCATACCCCCTTCCCAGTTCTATTTGCACAGTGGACATACTGTCCACTCAATAGATTGACGTATCCCCCCTGGTACTCCCTTGCGAAGGAAACAGTTCCAGTAGACGTTACGAGCAACTGAATCGAAAGCAGCCCTTGGATCTAAAAAGACCATGACCGTCGTATGTCTATAAGAGCGCCGATGATCCAGGATCCGTCACAAGGTAAAAATGTTATCAGCACAACCTCGACCGTATCGGAATCCTGCCTGTTCTTCGCGTATCTGACTTCCTCTGGGTTTAGTGAGCCGACGTAAAATGAAGCTAGTGAGTAATTTGTACGCAATAGACACCAAACTGATGTCTCTTCTGTTGTTGTCACAAAGACTTCGGGCTCTTTTTGAAAACAGGAATCACTGTTGATATGCACCAATTACGAAATCGTCTGGAGGAGTTGCATCAGTCCTGATATCAACCTCTCCTGCCCTCCTTGAGAAGAGAAGGAAGGAGCAGTTCTGATACAGGAGCGTTGTTACGTTTCAGCAACTCAAGCTTCAGAGCCACTTCTGCTCCTGACGGAGGGCCGTCTGGAACGCAATAACTGACCATTCGGGTCCCGCCGTCTACGTGGTCTGATTGAGTCCAGATGAACTGTTCTATAAAATATCCAGCTCACGTGTTAAGTCGGCGCGATCGATTGGTGCTAAATGAACCGTCTGTTTCACATATGGTTTCACTTACACCGACTCGACGGCCAGTACAACCACGGATCAGGGAAAAAAGCTTTCTGCTATTCCGAGATAAAAAGGTTCGTCTCATCTCTCGACTGTTCGACCAAGTGGCGCTCACGGTCTTTGCGCAAGTTTCTAGTCAGCTTGCGTTCCTGACGATCGTCATCATGTTCAAAACCAGGTAGAACCGAGCGACGCTTATTCATGAGGTTTATCGACGTGACAGAAATCCGTTTCTCAGAACATACTTTTTCACAACATGTTTTCATAGCCGCAGTGATTTGTTCTCAGTGTTCATTGGGTACTCTCACCTGATTCGAACTGGGCAGTTTGTTCATTAATGCTTCCTGGTAAGTGTTCTTCACACTCTCCTCGTTCAAGTGCCAATTAAGTACCCTGTATCTACGGGCGTTTGTCCTCTGGGAAAATGATGAAACAAAACGGGCAAGCATATCAGTATGATCCGAGTGCAAATGGTCACTCTAAAAGGCTTGACATTATTTAACGGAGTGGCGCCACCTGTGACTTACTGCTATATGGTCGAGCTTTGTCCACGGCTGAGAAGCACAGGGAGGTCTCCATGTAACACTGTCTCTTCCTGTGTCGGAATACAGTGCTCGAAATATAGAGACTATGGGAAGTGCACAACCGTAGCAGTCTTTTACCATTGTCAGTGCGCTGTGCTCGGCTACCAAAAATACCTCTAGGCACCTCTCCGCTAGTATGATAATGTTTGAGTGTTTAGTCTGCCTCAGAAGATCAACGAGGGTGTTATAGAACGCATCCTTGGTAGCGTATGAACAGCTGTCCGTTGAAGCGTACACCGATACGGTGAATACACAACGACTTTCTGATGTGTATCGATAAACTAACCAATGTATGAAGTCTGACAGCACACAAGCGACTGTTCACTGGAATGCAGTCAAGCAAACATTGCTCTGCTCTTGAACTCAGTGCGATTCCCATTCCAGCTTGACTATGAGATTCAGCTTCGGCGTTACCAGAAACCCTGCGAAAGAAGCGCTTGGATCGACAGCTATCTAGTGGTGAGCTCAAACAGATAACCGCGCTAGAATCATAGACTCGCATCTCCGACGCGAAACAGACATCAAGCTCCAGACTTGAGAGAGTAATAGCCAGAGCAGCTTTCTGACCGATTTGTCGGGGAGTGCGGACATTGAAGGCGCCAATGTTTGCCACTTGTCTTGACCTCAGAAAACAATAATCGCCCGAAGGCATATGGAAGACAGAAGAAATAGGGGATAAAACAGTAAGAGAAAGTCGAGATCGGTTAGTATTGTCACTGTCGAGAGAACAATAACTTCTGATACTTCCCGATCGTTTATGCCGCGGAAGTGGGTTGATTTGAGGGAGTCCACTCCGAGTCTCTGACTCAAAAGTCTGACGTGCGAGACAACAGGATACACGGTTTTCTTGGGGGACCCTACCCGGAGCCAGTGACTCACGAGTCTGACTCACTTGGCATTGAGGGACTTGCCTAGCCCGAGGTCGCAGTGAATAAGACATTGATGTCTCATTCTGAGCACTGCTGCGCGCAGTGGATGTACTCGAAGCTACATCAGGCTTTTGAGAGATAATAGATGTTTTTCGATCGTATTGGATAATACGCCGGCGGTCACGATCAACCGTTGGGCGATCGGAGTGCTCTTTGTTTGAGAGTACCCTTTCTGACCCCCTTCTTCCTGATACGGAAGACAACAGTGCCGCAACTATAAAAATAGTTTTGCTGTATGCCCATAGGATTGTGCCTCCTTACCTAAGCACTCGTACGTGGTCAGTAGTGCGACATACAATCACTGCTTTTCGTTTGACTGCTCCTCTTTGACCTGTTTGCACCTGGAAGTACCAAAACTCTGGTCAGCCTAGTCTGCCGGGTCAAAACAGCACACAAACTTAACCATCACATCAAGGTTGCAGTATGGATAAAGAGGAACATCTTAGACAAATTAGCGTTTGGTCGAAGTACCTTAGAGTCGTCTGATACTCCGTCTCCTATATGTGACAACACTGTGGGGAAGGAAACTCACATTTCCGTCTGGCTAATATGGGTCACCTATTGTGACTGGTTTTAGCACCATTCATCAACACCCGATAGATTCCTTAATGATGCTATTATCTGTCTATTATACGGCATAGATTAGTTGTTGGGAAGGTTATATCCTTTTTACATACCCGAAATAGGATCCACTCAGCATATATATGGGCTCCCCTGAAACTACTAAGTTCCTCTAAGAAGCGATTTAGACTGTATTAATGGACACTCTCAGTTCTCTGTCGTGGCAACTGCGGTCAACCGGAAAGCCTCGCTCATATTCTACAATCATGCTGGATCACCCATGACGCGCGTTGTGCCCGACACAACCGTGTGGCCAAAGGCCTGGCGAAACGACTGCGCAACTCGGCCTATACAGTCTTCGAGGAGCTGCGAGTACCAACAGCGAGCTCGTTCATCAAACCCGATGTCATCGTGGTCCGTGACGGTGCTGCTGTAGTGCTTGACGTCAGTATAGTGGATGATTATCGAAGCCAATTTGCTTGGACAGACAAGATTGCGAAGTACGGGACCGATTCTCATAATGCCGCCATTCAATCGGTCCTCCATACTTTAGGCTGTGATGTGAACTCTGTTTCTCACTCACCTGTGATCATCTCTTTTCGCGGTATTATATTTCCTTCTTCAAGTAATGCTATTCTTCGACTGGGGCTGCCCTCCTACGCAGTCACGGATTTATGTCTACTGACTGTTCTAGGTTCCCTAAAAACTTACGACACATTTATGCGGGGAACCTGGCGTTAACTGTTGCCACCTCTCTGACAGTTGTCTCATTATGAAGGACATTTTCTGTCCCGATGCGTGAGCCTTGATTGTGATAGCACTGTTGTGCCCTGAAGAGCCTTTTGGATTTTGTGAGTACTGACCGTTTACCTATTTTTGTTGTTGTTGTTGTTGTTATTTTTCATGTGTTTTCCTTTAAATTCTAAACCCGTTTGTTGTATACAACACAAGTAACTTTTCATTTAATGATTTGCTCATTAACGCTTGCCGTTCTTGTGAGAGGACTTGTCATTTGTTCAGTGTTACGCAGCGTTTCAAATTTGACAGACAGCCTGTTTTTATATTCACCTTTTACATATCTGTTGCTTATTTTCGGTGTCACCGTTTGTTCTTCTCTTGAACGAAGCTGTGTATATTGCTCTTCAAAATAAACGATATGTGCGAAGCATCACTTTCAAAACTAACAGTTCAACCATTCCTTATGGGGTTGTCATGGTTGACAAAACAGAAGACAACACAAACTATAGAGACACCCCAAATAGTTTTCAAGATGTCATGCAGATGCATCAATGCCAATTTCTAGCACCATCACATCTAACTGCAAAGCCAAATGTTGAAAAGGTTTTTTCGAATATTCATTTGTTTCAGTGTACATATTCGGAATGAGACCTAAAATACCTGCAGAAAGTTGTCAGTAACTCGACGCCATTATTCATGCAGACGATGATCTTCTAGATTCTTCATAAATACGACTTCTGGATCGGTCATCCGCCCTAACAAGTGGGTCAACATTGTGACGATTGCTAAGGCTGATGGAATATCGCAGATGCCTTTTTCTACATCCGAATGTCGTGCGGGCACCCGTAAACGCCAGGCTAGGGAAGAGAGAAGTGGATCTGGCTGCAAGCCTGCCAAGTTCATCGTCAATTTCATGTTCGGGTCGAACCATTGGACACAGTGTCCTGAATCGCTGTTGATCCCGGCAAGTTCTGCGCGGTAACAGATTAGTGAATACGTACAAATTTAGAGAAGCTAGGAACTGAAGAAAAACAACAGGAAATCACCGTACGAATACAAGCGCACAACCGCCAAATTGTCACGTTAAAGAGCGGTTCAAACCAGCGGTGTGGATGCACACGAAACGCTCAACCTAGAGGGTGGTACCTATCACCTTTGCATAGATGGTAGCAGTGTTTTCATAATCCTTGGCCACTTAATCACTTGGCATCCGTGTGGCTTTCTCCAGGTAGCAGAAGCCACACTAAAAAAAAAGCACGGTGCAGCAGGCGTTCCGCCGCCGCATAGAGTACGCAACCGAACCGGTTTGACTGTGCACTCTCATTACCTAGGTTATCTGTCGGGAACTTGGAGGTTTTCTACATATTCTCGAAAGGATGATCTTATTGCTCATGGAATCAGCCCACTTAGCACAGGCTAACCAACAAAGACAAGGGTAGTAGAGTATCGGTAGTTCATGGGTATCATTCAAGTGAATGATCTAAATCTCATCTGTAAAACAAAGCTGAGAGCACAAGCACTTTGTAACCCCCTTTTAAACGACGTCACAAATGACAAAGGTAAGCAAACACTTGTATTTTCATTATCGTCAAAGACGCCCTGTTAATATATTATAAGTCGATTAGATGGAACTATCCGGGGCCCGAGAACCTCTCGCCAGAGTCAGCTCGATTTTCCAACCCCTTGCGCTTTGAAGAAACAGTGTACATTTTTAGGCAATTGATTGTTTACCGAGTTTGGCGTTTAGGCTACAAGCGTTTCATTACTAGACAAGAAGATATCATCAGTGCCTTCAGACCTACATGCTCAAACAGCTACGTGCTGCCGATGTCACTTCGTTTCCTGGTGAAACGTTTGCAATCTAAATACCAAGCTCCGCGAGCAAACGGATATCTAACCTATCAACCCGAGTTACGAACACCACCACTATTCTTAACACTCAGAAAAGTGCACACTATACGGATTAGTCAAACCACTTAACCGGTTCAGTACGGTGTGCATGTTGGTTGCAAAAAACCAGGCAAATGTCGTCCACCTAATCATTTGTCGGCTTACTACATGGCAAAAGCTCCACCCCAAGAGCTTCTTCCGGAATATCGTTATGGACGCCATTTGGACATTTGAGAAGACATGTGAATTCCCCAATCAAACCTTTTGCTCGTCATCTTCTGGCAACACGCAAACAAGAAAACGGACAGAAATCTGACCACTCCTATCGAAGCTGAAGTCACCAGCCAAGAAATATAACTTCAGACCAGTCACTATCGAACAAAATCAAAACGATGTTATTCGGGACGTGTTCATCAGCAAAATGCAGTCTAACAGTGCACGCCAACGGCTGTTAGAGAACGGATCATTAGGCCTACAATGTGCTTTTGAGCACGCTCACCATCACCATCATAGACAGCAGTACATCAGTGGTATTCACTGACGGTTAACAGCCACACAACCATGAATATAAAAGTAAACCCTACATACAGAGACAGAAGAAAAAAAGAAGACGATGGGGAGGGGCCTAACTACTACAAATAGGTTCGTCTATATTCAAACATACATCAAGGCGCCTACACCTTGCAAACAAACAACCGAGCTGTAAGTGAAAGTAAGGCGTCATCAGCAAGACAGCTTCCTCACTGCTTTCACTGCCCTGCGTCATTAAGTGCACTCACTTCACAGATAACCCGGCCAAACAACGACAGCATTCAGACAACTGAGTTCGGTTAGTCGCCATCTCACCTAAAGTTTCAAGCCACCGACTCTGTGAGTCGCGAGGGCTCCAGCCCGGAATACGAACCCGATTTACAGTAGCTAACCGCTTCGTGAACGACTTCAATACTTTACACCAGATCATCATCTTTCCATCTCGCACCTTAAAACAGTTGGCCGTAGCGTCGATAGTGTTCGGTGTGACAGACGACTAGCTGGCATCTTTAGTACATAACCGAACCATCTGAGTCCATGCAAACGTAAGGAAGAGGAGAAACCCTCTACAGCCTTAGAAAATCTTCATGAGTTTTGCCGCATACCGTTTGCTGACTAGCGGTGTTACGTGTTTCTAAACAGTAATAAGCAAGCCTACCAAGGACGAGGGATTGTACGTCTCGTTTGCTTACTTGTACAACACAACCGTAGGCGGTGTGAACGCCGAGGAGCATAACAAAAATCTGACAAGATTTTTTGAAGTTGCTAGAAGGTATGGCTTAAAATTCAGCGGTATCGATTGTCGAGAAATAAGGCTACTGGAGTACGAAGTTTCGCACCGATCAATTAAGCCAGATCAAGAAGGATTACAACCGCTTGGTGGTTTACCGTTATCAGGAAACATCGAATCACATTAACGGGTTGTGGGTTTATTCACTTAATCTTCTCCGTGGATCTCACTTTTCTGACAAGACTGTTCCCCTGACCAAAAATTGTTATTCATTCTGCCATACGATGTCAACGTATCATTTGAGTCGCTCAAAAACGACTTAGATAAAGTGATAATTATCACTGTTGAATGCGAATCACCTTTAGTCACGGAAACTGACGCTTCGGACATTGCTATCGCTGCTACTCTAACACGGAATGGCAAGCTCCAGAACGAACGACATCATTCTTCCACTGAAAAAGAAGTCTGTGCCATAGCCGAAACCATCAAAAACTGGAAGCACTGTCTGCTAGAAACCCAATTCTGATTGATTATTGGTTAGAAATCTGTCGATTTTATGTATGATATTCAACAACATCATCATAGACGGCAGTACATCAGTGGTTCACACTGACGCTTAACTGCCACACAACCATGAAGAGACGTGCTCCTGCCACCAGTGGTGTTCCCCAAGGGTCAGTATCAGGTCCCCTGCTGTTCATGATGTACATAAATGATTTGGCGAAGAGGATCAGCAGTCCCTGCTACATGTTCGCGGATGATGTAAAACTCGTGGGATGCCCGAGCCAAACTTTGATGCAACGAGACCTCGACAAAATTCATCAGTGGACAGTTGACTGCGAACTCCCGTTAAATTTTGCGAAATGTAGACAACTTACAGGGGTCGAGGCCGAGGGTTCTCTTAGGTGGATAGGGGAGTCTGATACACGTG
>LUCH01003663.1:47303-59889 GCA_013368495.1 Paragonimus heterotremus | reverse complement strand
ATGTTAGTAGTTTGTAGTAACTTTACATTCACAAGGTAATATGACCTGACACGGTAGTACTGGCAAGGCAACTGTCACGTCACAGGGAGCTTAGAATTTTAGGGACGTCGAAGGTGATCTCACTACACAGCCGGGATCCCTAGTGAAGTCACGCAATCGCTGGTCACTACAAACTTTAGTCTCCTAAACTTCAACGAATCAGCGTGGGTTCAACTGTTACACATCTCTTCTCCTGCATGGATCTCGTAGAACAATTCTTCATCGTAATGGGTCATCAGGACTGACGATTATAGGCCAGAAATTTACAAGTTTCGTCCCCTGACCTGACACAGACAACGGTTCTTGTCCTATAAAACAATAAACCAGTGGAACAGCATTTATTTTGTGTCTTTCAGCTGCTATCCTAGGAAGCGTTTTAACTCACTGTCAATGTTTCACCCACTTAAAACATGGTTGGACTTGTAATCCTGCACTACATAATACATGCTATAACCCAAAACAGTGGTTTACGCTTTGCTTCCAGTAAGAGTTTTGCACGCCGACAAACGCCTGCTTGATGCAAAGTAAGACAAACGGAGTGGATCTAGGTACCTTGAAGCCCCTGCTTCAAACCCGAATATTGATAGTTGAAAATACCGCGTGAAAGTTCATTAGGATCACCGCATCCCTGGTCCATTCTGATAATATTCCCGTGAGCGAATTTTGGGTGTTCAATCCGCGTCAATCCTTTTAACCACCTACATTCTAGAACTTAACGGGAAATAAGCATGCTCATATATTAGTTTGTTTTACTTTACAATGAACCACGGAAGCCGCAATTTATAAATTCAGTTGTTTTGGCGGGTATCTCGTCACATGTGGACTGTGTGCACATTTTGTTATTTGTTTGGCGGTCATGCCAGAATGTGTATATAGGCTAATGAATCCCAGGGCTTACTCCAATTGTACCTAAGCACTTCTAGTCTTTTTTAGACGTCTAAGAGGGATCGGTTCAGAGATTCCCCTTACCACTGTTTTTCTCCTCTTCCTTCTTCCCCGTATTAATACACACTTCTTTCAACGTCACCCCTATAATTCTTTAAAGTGATTTGCTAATGAATTGAGGTGAAGCTTCGTTATTATTGGTTGCTGCATAATGGGCTCCTGATAGATAAAAGTAAGGAAATAAAACGTCCAGACAACCGCCACACGTTCTTTGAACTGACCAAACCTGTGTTGTCATTATTTCCGTCATACGTTTGGGTGTGAACTTGGATATGCTGAGTTGGTGGTATTCGCTTCAGTTTACACATCTGAGGCATTCGGAGTACTCGCTGGCGAACGGCCGCGTTGTTCGCACGATCATTGATGTAAACTAGCTGGTAAGGATAACGATGGTCAAGCATAAAAACCCAATTTGTTTTAGTGTATCTGTGTGGACCTATATCTCTGGAATCCTCAGTGGGTTTGGACTGTGGCATATGTAGTGGGCAAGTGGGTATGCGCTAGACCCTCGTCCACTAACAATTTAATACGCCTTTCCTGAAGAGCGATCGTAACGTAGTCCCAACAGGCATTGAACTAGAGAACACAGTTAGGTTTGGAAACAAACCGTATATTTCCAGCAATATTCGGAAATATGATAAGTAGTTAGTTCTAGCCTAGTCTGGGATCAACGGCAGCAACCAAGAGGAAAAGAGAAGCGCGAGATGGGCTACAGCCCACTCGACGGCGCTCAAAAGCGCGCCAAGCGAAAAGTGCGTGGAACCTTCGAGTGCGTTAAACAACGCTCGAATAGGTTCGGGTTAAACGACCTTGAAGAATGAAATAATAGATGAGTCGTTAAGTAAAGGGCAAGCATTCACTGCGTGCAATTAGTTGCACGACTGAAGAAAGTGGCACTAGGTTCGTATCAGGCCTCCTGTTGCAGGCGTACATAGAACCATGCGTACAGAACAGACGAGCAGGAAAACACAATTGCAGCCGGGATCCTTAGAGAAGCCACACGATCGTCGGTCACTACACATACTCCAACAAATTCGGATCAATGGTTGCCCAATTTCCTAAGCAGCATCCAGAAAGCGTTTGTATTTCATGAATTTGGTGATGTCGTTTCCGAAAGTGTTGTCCGCAAACAGACGGTGATCCACTAAAACGCCCATGTCGACTGCAATCTTGGTGATATCGTCACGCGTGCTGTCAAAATCCCCAACCATCCTTCTCAAGGTAAAATTGGATAGACGCACCGTCACTTGGTAGAAGCACTTAGGCTACCCATGAAACGCAAAGCACTTGTATTTCTGTTGGACACAAATGTGAGCACAAGAAGACTAAACCTTGATAAGATTTAACAGTCGCGTACCTCGGACAATGTTATGATTATCACACCGGCAGACCAAGAGTTAGAAGTCATCATCATCATATACAGCAATAAATCAGTGGTTCACACTTGCTCAACTGCCACACAACCACAAATAAAAAAGAAAGAAAAACCAATATGAGGAGAGTAAACAAAGAAGGGGATCGGAATAGACCTAACTATCAAAAATAGCTACGTCTATATTCAAACATACAACATCAAGGCGCCTACATCTTGCAAACAAACAACCGACCTGTTAGTGAAAGTAAGGCGTCATAAGCAGTACAGATTTCTTAAAGCCTTCACTGCGCCGCGTCACTAAGTGCACTCACTTCACAGACAACGAGGACAAACAACGACAATATTCACGTCACTGACCTCGGTTAGCCACCATCTCGTCTAACATCTCAAGCCACTGACTCTGTGAGTCGCGACGACCCCAGCCCGAAAGACGAACCCGATCTACAGTGACCAACCCCTTCGTGAATGATTTCATTTGTCTATACCTATCCAACTGGCACCTTGTGCCCGTCGGCGGTACTGTTGACAAAGTGTGGTCGCTGTGGCAAACGACTAGCTGGCATCCTAAGTACATGATCCAACCATCCAAGTATGTGCGGATGTAGCGACTGAACAAAAAAACTCGTTTGACAATCAGCGCAAAACGCCCATTTTCTAGTACACTCGATGGTGCCACCCGATACGAGCGACTGAACACAGACATCGGTGGTCGAATACCTGAAGATGGTTCACGTCTTCTACCCTGAGGAACCATGCTTCGCTGTCATAAAGTAATACAACCCTCACTGTTGACCGATATACGCGATCCTTAAGCTTCAGAGAGATATCTCTGTCGCCGTAGGTGTCTCAGATTAGTAAACACCGTCCTAGCCGTGGAATAACGCGTCTGTATTTCATTCCCTATATCCCAACCGCCGCCACTGGTGCAGCTTCCCAGGTATACAAGCCGGTCAACAACCTCCATGACTTCATTGTCTAATATTAAATCTACGTAATTACAGCAGTCTTCCAGAAGTACTTTGCATTTAGCGGCTGCAGAGCGTATTCCGAAGTACTTAGCAGAACGTGAAACTGCGTTCAGCGTTGCCTGTGCCGTTTGAAAGTTGTCAAACAGCAACACCTTATCGTCAGCATAATCAAGATCAGTCAGTCTTTCACCAGGTGGAAGGTCCACACCGGCATCATTTGAGTGCCGCAGGCAGTCTTCCATTATTTCATCCATGATGAAATTGAACTAAAATGTTGATTACACCCTTGCGGTCAAGCGACTCTAAAAGTGTAGATCGATCCACCGAATCGAACGCACCTTCATAGTCGAGAAATACGGCAGTTGTTGACCTGTGGTACACATGACGTTGCTCCAAAATTTACCGAAGGGTAAAAATATGATCTATACATCCCCGGCCAGGACGAAACCCTGCTTAAGAGAGCCGAGATACAATTACTAACCTCACTCTCAGTGGGTGATTCCAAATCTCCCGATCAGGGTGTTATATCACAAGTTTTTGGCGGCAGCAAAGTGGAAGCAGGAGGCCAGCTAAATTGATCCTCAAAGTCTTCCACCCAACGCTCTAACCTTCTGAACTTATTCTAATGAGTGTGCCATCTGTCTTGCTGATAGCTTCACTGACTGACGGTCGCCCGGGACCAGTGGCACGAATCAGTTTAAATAGTTTGCCGGTGTTCCCTGAGGCAAAAGCGGTATCCATTTCCTTAACTTTTTCCACTAACCAAGCCTCATGATCAGCCTTTAGACTACGTTTCAGCTTCTTACGGACACCCCTTCTAGACTTATTGTGTGAACTACCAGGAGGAACCTTCCGTCTGGCTTCTAACAACTCCAGGAATTTCTCTGGGATCCAATGTTTAGTCAGCCTCTGTACCCCTGTGAGTTGAGAATCATATCTAGCACCCTAGAAGTACCTCCGTACAGCCGTGAATATTCATGACAAATAAGTCCACGTAGCGTAAGTCGTCTCACAGGAAAAATTGGGTTGTCCTATCCGATGCGTAGAGCAGGATAGATGGGCGAAGACATTATTACCGACTCCTCCCCCACTGTTTTATCGAGTTTAGCACGCAGACTTCTCCCACTCTCCATTTCTAGTAATTACTCTACAGATCCACGACAGACAGCTAATCATAGCTACATTGCTCCGATAGGCTTATTCTACCGCTCTCAACTTTTGCTCCCCATAATCTCTTGCTTAGACCTAGAATGTGTATTAATATAGGCAGTTTCACCCTGCGCAGTGTATAATAGAAGTTAACAGGTCAGTCTTACGCGAACGTTAGGCTCGAATGTCGACTTCTGCTACTGTTCGGAGACTGAAATGCAGTTTATCAGTAGACGTATCGAGCTGTGATCGTCCGTTATGGCAGCTCAGTACTGGCTGTTCATTTCGAGTGACTCCACAGCGGCCGCTCCCGACCAGGCTGTAGTAGGTACGCTTCCCAACGCGGTGGCTGCAGCCACATTGATAGATTGGGTTTCTGTTGACAGTAGTCTCTGTGCCGTCCGCTTGACACAGGGTCTTCAGGAATCTTTTTATTATCCGACCATGCTCCATCTGACTGCCATGATAACCGTGTCAAGCACGTTTTCTACTCGGATCTGACCCCCCTACTGAGATCGACATAGCTCAGATAGTCATTCTGACCGGAGATACGAACGCCCAGATCGGCGGCTTTGATGAGACCGAGTATCGTTTAGGTGGCAAGTTTGCTGTGACATCACCGCTCAGAAAGTGGCAGGCGGCTTATTTAACTGTTCACCAAGCGCAGACTATTTCTACTGATTGTTAGTTTTAGATAATGTGTGCGTTATTACGCTTGGTATCCTCCTCTGATTTAGACTAACGTGTGCGTTGGTCTTGTACTAGGCACCCTTTCTGATGTCGGATAGGCCACGTGACTGTTAGTTATGGGTGACGTGGTTCCATTCAGAACGGTCATTCTTATTGTAGCACATACTTGGATTCAGATCATGCGTTGATACGTCACCTAATTTTGCTGAGCAACGACCCCATCGACAGCAACGGCTGGATGTTGAGCAACTGGTCCTATCGTCCGTTAAGCACAGATACCAAATTAGCCTAGAATGCACACAGCAATTCTTCCTCCGAAAATCTCAATGGCTGCTGGTCTTAAACCTCAAAAGCCATCCGTAAAACAGATACTGTGACATGCGGCACGGTGGTTCCTGAGTTAAAGAAACAATGACTTACAGAAATCCCTGGGATTGTTGGACGCCAGACGGAACATTGCTCATGATAATTCGTACAACAGATTTGGGGAGCATATTAATCGGAGGCTAAGCCGTAGCCTGTTTGCCAACCGTGAGGCTTGGTTGTTGGAGAATGTTGAAGAAATAAAAACCGCTGTCGCTTTCGGAAATACTAGCAGACCCCTCAAGCTCTTCTGTACTACTGGTCTAGGGAGTCTATCTGTCAGTGAATCGAATCTATCCGCGAAACAGATGGTTCACGGAACCATAATAAGTCCAGACAGTTAGAGCGTTAGGCGGAATAATTTGAGGGTTAATATTACTGGCCATCTGCTTCTAGTATGTTACAACCACAAACTTGTAATGTAGCCATGTGGTCGATAGATTTGGAACAACCTAATAAGAGTGAGGTTCGCAGTAGTATTTCGGCTTTCAAACGTAATCGGGCTGCTGACCCAAGAGGTCTCATACTGGCGGCTTTTGAGAAATCGCAAATGGCAGTAGAGCTCAAGTTATTGAAGCGTAACAAGACTTCTGGATCAGACCTCCTCTCTTTATTTCGTCAACAATGTTGGGGGGAAGGGTGCTTTCAGAAGTGAAAACTCCAGACAATTTCAGGAACTGAATAGGTATCTTAAGACCAGGGTTTATCAATAATCCCTGTTTTCATAAAGTGCTCCCGAAGTCTACGTTACAAACACAAAGTACCAGTCCAGTGTCTGTTGTGTTTAAGTTCGTCATCATCATAGCAGGCACGAGCCTAACCAAAAGGTACTGTGGCTCAGGCCGCCGCTCATCTGAGCACTGACGTGAAATATCCTAGAAGAAAACGCTACTAAGGAATTTGAAAATTAATAAGACTAAGCGGAAGAACTAGAAACGTTGTGGATTCAGGCACGCCACTGACTGCGACACATCGCCATCTCGGATAACGTCTCTAACCAGCGGTTTGAGTGATCACCAGAACCCCATCCAGGCAGGCGACACCTACCCACTTTGCTCGATGGAGCAGTCAAGGCCTTCATATTTCATGACCACGTTGTTGGTTGACCACCACGCGGTTTCACCCAATTGTTAGTGGCCTCAGCATATAATGCCCGGTATGGTAAACCATCAGATGACCTACGAAGTACGTGAACCAACCAACGCAAGCTATGCACCATGAGTAGTTGACCAATTGATTGCACATCCCGAACATTCCGGAATACGCGCCGGCGAACTGCCACATTGCTCACACGATCAGTCCACTCAATATGGGCCAATTGGCGAAGACAACGATGGTCAAACACACCAAGTCTGTTGATATCTTCTTTGTGAACAGGCCACGTTTCAGAGCCATAGGGCAAAATGGAACGCACATAGGCATTATATATACTCTTCCTTTCAGCGACAACCGGATGTCTTTTCGACGCCACAGATGACGTAGTTTGGCAAAGGTGACTCGTGCCTTTGCAATTCTCGCTGATATCTTATCAACAATATTATAGGTTGACGAGATGGTGTAACCCAAGTACGTGAAACTGTTCACAGTCTCAAGCGGATTGCCTGCAATGAAGAAAGTGGGAGTTGAAGTGCCCCAGTTCTGAAGCAGCACTGCACTTTGATGGTGCAAAGCGCATTCCATACAAACCATCGTAGTCACTCCTCTTGTTCAGCATGGTCTGCATGGTTTCGGCGGAGGAGCTATGTAAGACAATGTCGTCCACATACCCCACATCGGTCAATCTAGCGCCGGGAAGAAACTCAACACCAAGTTCACTGGACTGCCATATGATCCAACTGTGTCCACGACTGAAAAACACACGGAGGTCTCCAAGTAAGTGCTTTTTCCTGTGTTGGAATGCGGTGCTCGAAATATACAGACCGTGGGATGCGAACAGTTGAAGCACCCTTTCGCCATTGTCGGTGTATTGTACCCGAACACCAAACATACCTCCCAGCCGCTTCTCATGCAGAGAAAGACGACCAAGCTGAGCATTATAATCGCCCGCTAGTATGATGTCTGAATGTTTAGAAGGTCAACGAGAGCGTCATAGAATACATCCTTGGTAGCATCCGAACAGCTGTCCGTTGGAGCGTACGTCGATATAATGAATACACTACGCCTTTCTGACTTGCGTCGACAGACTTTTACCGACACATTGAGTCTGAGAGCGCACAAGCGACTGTTCATTGGGATTCAATCGAGCAAACATAACTCCGCTCTGGAACGCAGCGCGATTCTCACTCCAGCCTGACCGCGAGACTCAGCTTTGGTGTCATCAGAAACCCTGAGATAGTAGCGCTTGGACTGACAACTGTCTCGAGGTGAGCTCAAATGAATAACCGTGCTAAAATCGTAGACTCACGTCTCCGACACACAGCACACATCAAGCTCCAGACTTGAGAGAGTTCTTACCAGAACAGCTTGTTGACCGACTTGTCAGAGAGTGCGCCAATGTTTACCAGTTGTCTTGGCCTCAGAAAACAATTATCGCCCGAAGGCATATGGGAGGCAGAAGAAATAAGGGGTAAGACGGAAGGAGGAGGTCGAGATCGGTTAGTAATGTGACTGTCGAGAGAACGATAACTTCTGATACTTCCCGCGTTTAATTTACTAACTGGCCTTATGTTACATCGGCTCATTAAACTCAGAGGATGTGAGATGTGCAAAGAACAAAGAGTATTCCGCTCTGATCTTGGGTGTGTTGACCACATTTTTACATTGCGTCGGATCTTGGAGCATCGGAACTCTTGTAGGCAGCCGACGGTCGTGGTCGTTTTGGGCCCATAAAATGCTTTTGATTCGGGTCCTAGTGACGTTCTCTGGGACTGTCTTCTTCACAAGAAAGTACCTAGAAAATACGTGAATCTGTTGATATCACTATATACTCACTCTGCTAGTAGGGTTTATAAACAACCATCTCGAGCGTTCATTACTTCTAGTGATGTTCGTCAAGGATGTGCGATTTCCCCTTCTTGTTCAATTTTGTCATGGACGACATTCTGGAGGGTGAGTCTGAGGAGTCCGGTGAACTTGGTCTTGAGCTTCTTGCTGGCGTGTGTGCCGCAGTCAGTGGCATACATGCATCCATGCCATTTCTAGTTCCTCCTCCTAATTTCTTTTTATTATCATTCTCTTCATTATTGTAACTTTTTCGGCAGCATTTTTTCAGGATATTCCCCTTGAATGTTGGGCTGAGCGGCAGCCCGAGCCTCAGTATCTTTCGGTCAGGCTCCAGGGCTGTTATGATGATGATGTCGTTCATTTTGGAGTAATCACGTTGCCTCAGATCATACTGTTGTTCGTCCCCGCTTCGACTTATCGCTCGTCCAAAGGTCATTTGCTCGCAAACAGAGCACGCATGATATTCAGCGACTGAGGCAAACGAAACATCTAACAAATAGCACTGATAGCTAAACTGCCCAGGTCATAGCAGTGGGGTGACCAGAACGAGCACTTTGCAGAAGTCTCAATAGTTATACAAACCTCTGGTGAAAGCCTCTTCCATTTTGTACAGAAGCCCCGCATACAAACTTATCGTGGTGTTTCTTGTTACCCACTTGAACTCACATACTCGCCTTGTTAGATGAATAAAGCTTGAGTTTCTAGCTTTTCGTCGCTCTGCGCTCCACACTTGTTAACGCCTTGTTAAGTTCGTCTGACTGACCGTAATAATTTATTCGCCTCATAAGCAGTCCTTTTAGTCAATCATCTTCGTCCCCGTATGCTTCGACGCCGAACTTGACGTGACAGATCTATCAAAATAATGGGATAACTGGTATCGCACGTCTTCCAGCTTACTGTCATCCATTGAACACCTACAGCCCAACAAATAGGATACACATCAATTCCCTACCGCCATCAGTCTTCGAACTTATTTCTGGACGGGAGTCGTTTGACGTAAGCATATCTACTCTCCAGAGTATGTACGTTTAACCTTAGGGTAAAATTTTTGTGCGGCACTTGCAATTCACTGTCAAACAAGAGGATGACTAATCGCTTGATTATTGCACTCAGCACCCCAATTCGCTCGCAAAGAACTGCAACCCCGGGGCCACTACTCCCAAATAAAATTGTAATAATGCCATCTGAGGTACTTATATCAGTGGGATTCTGTTTAATCAGATAAAACAGACTTCTAGAGTAAGTCACAAGATTTTTAAAAAGCCTCTGATCAAGCCGGATCACCGGAACTGGCCGTGAAACACTGCATTATCATGCTTCACTAAATCCGTCGGCCTGGGCACACCGCTTTGACAAACCCAAAACATTCCGAACCCGACAGAAAAGATGGATAAGATAATCGTTGCCGATTTTAGCGCCAGATGTCTCTTTTGTGGATATGGTGAACGTCCACATCATAGATGTCTTGATAAAGATGTTACACGCCCCGGATTTGGCAAGAGGAGCCATTTCTGAAAAACTTGGAATATCAAATCGTCCTAGGAAGTCTGTTACTCTTTGTATCCACCCCTCAATTTCTGATATTACGGCGGATGCAGCCCTCTCATGTCTTTCTCCATCCATTATTCGGCTGACGTTCATTGAGGCCGACTATATGGCACTGGTAGACACTGGGAGTTCAGAGAGCTATGTCTCACCTGATGTTCAAAGAAATGGACGGGAGGTATGTAAGTCTCATTCCCGGATACTGATGGCTTCCAGCTCGTCCAATAATACTCAAGGACATTGCTTCGTCTCCATTGCCTAACGAGAGTCCGAGCATTATAGAATCAAGCTGACAATACTCCTTAATCTATGCTTGGATGTTTTTTGCAGCATGACTTACTTAGATTCCATAAGGAACTTGACGTTCCGTTCACCGATCCTAAACCATCGTTCGTCCCATCTGTCCTGTTACCATCACGGCTTGAGTCACCGCCTTTTTTGTGCTATTTCGGGAGGTTGCAAGCCCATTGCAACTAAATCCCAATTGAGGATGAGAAATCCGTACACAAAGATATTCATGGATTCCTTTGAGATAGCATAATCGAGCCGTCTAACTCGCCATGGCGGACTCAGGCTTTGGTCGTCTCCTACGACGAGTAAAAGCATATGGTTCCGGACTACAGTCAGTCTAAGTAAATTCACTCTCTCCTCCTTCGAAGGTGGATGAACCGATCGAAAAATTGGCAAAGTAGTACATGTTTAGTATCCTGGATTTGAAAAGCGCGTATCAACAAATCCCCAACGAAGAAAACGAGAAACCTCTCACATCTACCAATTTTGTCGTATATTTTTCAGAATAACCAACGAGACGGTAAATTATCAGAAAACAATCGACCATTCCGTTATCACAGAGAACCTCGAAAATACTTTTTCTACGTGGACACTCCATCTATATGTGGATGAATGCAAGCTGAACGTGAACATAATGTCAAACTTTTCCTAAATGTGACTGATAAATATGGACTCACTCTAAGTGAAGTCAAAATTATTGCATCGAGGAAGATACAATTGTCCGGTCTTCAAGTATCGAAGGGTAGCATGCGAATTGATCCCGATCGTCTCAGGCCTATCTAGGGACTGCATCCTCCGGTGGACATCAAGTCCCAGTGAAAGTACGTCGGATTATTTGCATACTACTTTTCCGACAAAAACATTTCTCTTAGCGCACAACAGGACTTTCCTGATTCTATAAAGCAAACGTTCGTATGTTCAAAAAAGAACTTGCCAGGTGGATTCCGATGATTATCAGTCCGGGTGTCTCGTTGGTGATCGAAACTGATGCATGACTGACGTTGTGATCGTTGCTATCTTGAACTAGGATGGTCGGTCCGTATTCTTTTTCTCTAGAACGCTGACGTTTAGCGAGAAGCATCACTGTCTAGAAAAAGAGACGTTCACAATCGTCGAGGCCATCAGCAGCTGGAAACATTCCCTCGTCAGCAGTCACTTCAAGTTGGTCATGAAACAACGGTTGGTTGTCTTTATCTTCAGCGTTCGACACAAAAGAAGAATGATGAATGATGATGTTCGGACATGGCAAACGTAACTGTCATCCAACAATTCTGACATCATTTACTGACCAGGAACAGATAGTTGCCGTGGAATTCTGCCCGCAACTGACCAAAAAAAATTCATGAATCTCCTTGTAATCCTGGTCTCTTTCGCATGGTACTTTCTGTTCGTTCCATGACTACTCTTTTCAATTGAAGAAATTACGAGTGTACCTTCAAAATACCAAGTATTTTATGAAATGAAATTTCCACTTCTCTTTTGTCTCGATGCCCAATTAATTAAAACAATTCAGCCTTTTGATCGTTTGAATATCGATTTCAAAGGAACCCTCCCCTCCCTAACTGTGATCAAATACCTGTTTACTTTGGTTGGTTTACCCTGACCTATACTGCTGCCTCGACGAGGTGGTCGGGCTTGTGTGTTGTGTTGATCCGGCGGGCTATGTTGACTAGGACTCCGGTCCTTCCAGATGCAACCTTGTCAGACAGGTCAAAGGGGAGCAGTCAGATGAAAAGCAGTTACACTCATGGGATTGTATGTCGCATTACTGGCCGCGTAGGAGTACTTAGGTAGTGAGGCACGATCCTATGAACATACAGCAGAACTATTCTTATGGTTGCGACACTGCTGTCTTCCGTATCAGGAAGAGGGGGGTTAGAAAAGGTACCCTCAAACAACGAGCACTCCAATCGCCCAACGATTGACCGTAACCGCCAGCGTATTAACCAATACGATCAAAAAACATTTGGTACCCCCCGAAAGCCTGATGTAGCTTCGAGTACATCCACTGCGCACAGCAATGCTCAGAATAAGACATCAATGCCATATTCACTGCGCCCTCGGGCTAGGCAAGCCCCTCACTGCCAAGTGAGTCAGACTCTTGAGTCATTGACTCCATGTACGGTTCCCGAAGAAAACCTTACATCCTGTTGTCTCGCAAGTCAGACTTTCGAGTCAGAGACTCGGGGTGGGGTCCCCCCCCTTCCGCGGCACAAACGACCGAGAAGTATCAGAAGTTATCGTTCTCTCGACAGTCACATTACTAACCGATCTCGAC
>LUCH01003663.1:27633-45617 GCA_013368495.1 Paragonimus heterotremus | reverse complement strand
TCAGATGAGCGGCGGCCTGAGCCACAGTACCTTTTGGTTAGGCTCGTGCCTGCTATGATGATGACGAACTTAAACACAACAGACACTGGACTGGTTGGGACTCACAGCAGACGATCTGCGAGAGTTGGTTTTTCAATACTAAGTTCAGAAAATCCGATAAAATGGAAGCTGTATTAAGTCGAGGTAATATGGTACAAGTGATATCGCTCAGTGATATATAACAATAAACATATTTAGCTTTTTCTCATAAATATGTATTTGAATTTACGTCGGCGACACTTGCCTTGAAGGTACCATTGCGGATGCATACGTTTTAGCATCTAGCAGCAAGTATGTATGTACTTCTGTGAATAGGGATATATAGGTATGAATGTAAAAGATACCCACATATATATATATATTTATATAATGTGTAGGTATGTAAACACAACCATCCGGATGTGTACTCATGAATATGTGCACATATATCCCTATACGTGTCCACATACAGCCATATAGAATTGCACATATGTATAAATGTGCAATCACAGCCACATGATGTGTATACATATATTCGGTATGCAAATATACGCATGTGTGCGTTTTCCCTCTATATAAATATAGATATATATGCTTGCATACTGATATACTTTTAAATGCATTACCGAAGAATAGTCAGGGACGTGAATCATCTCAAGCATTATCTACACTCGGTAACCACATTCACATTTAGATAGATTTTCCAACCAGCCTTCTTTGACCAGAAGCACTAGACTTAAGTTTCGCTGTTGCTAAAGCCCGTCAATAGTGCACATCCTTGCTACGGCCAGCACTAGAACTCTAACCACACTTCCATAAAACAAACATTTTGATTATTATACAATTCACATCACTAGACGACCAAATTATCGCATCTAAGCAATCAACCACTTTTGCTTTTTGTCAGTACGTATGCACTAGATTTGGCAACGAAGCTATCTATTAATTACTGAGGGATTTCAACAGTCCATACCTTTTTACCCGTGTATGAAAGGAAACAAGTTTCCACTATCTGTCAGCGACAGTATTCGCACATAAATGTAAATACTTCAAAGTTCAAACAACAGCTAATGGGACAACAATGAGTTCAATAAGATCACTCAGCAAAAGTTGAGTGGATGCGTGGGTCAAAACATGCGCGGTCTGGGGTCACACCTAAACACAATACGGGGACAGTTTACTTATCGCACACGCGCAAAGATCGCCGTCTGGTCATGTGATGAAGCACGGAGAAGTTAGTATTGCATGGCACACTTCCAAACAGGCATGAAGGCCGATCATTCCCAAGTGATGTTAAGAACAACGGAGTCTGATCAATCAGTATAAACCCCAGTATGTCGTAGCTTCTGGAAATTTCTCATCTCGGATTGAGTAGTCGACATATGGGTAACTAACCAAGAGCAGTAAATTTGCGGTTTGTTCACTCGTAACTCTAGCCCACGATGGATAGTCTCAATATACGGAAGGATTTCTAACCAGGACCTCGATACAAATTGTCGCAACAGTTGCGCGAACCGGATGACATTTCAACCGAAGCCTTTTTGGTTTAAATTACAACCTCAAATTTTCCTTCATTTTGGGCGTCCAAAACTTCTGCCTCTCTTATGCATGAGATCTTTTTACTGTTCAGAAAACAACTGCAACTTATTCCCATCAACTACTGTATATAATTCCAGGACTAAGTCACTCGTCATGATATTCGTTGACTTAGACACTTGTCCAGTATCATATAACGCCTGTCGGGTTGGCCTAAAATTGCTTGTCACACAAAGATGCAGATATTTGCAAAATACCTATTGGGAAGCTGCACTAAGGTTTTAAAGATCAACCATTATATTTATCACATACAAAAGCTTCCATTTCTGCAACCAGTTTTTACTTGCTCAGTGTACCCTCTGCACAACGACTGATTAGTAGAAGGTATATGTGGAAACAAAGAAATCATCCAGTAAGACAAACCGCACGTCAACTACCAAAGGGGAATTTCCACGAGAACTCTCGTTGACTTTCAACATTCAAACAAATTCGCAGTGGATGCCATTTTCAGCGGTATCGGCGAAAATATTGTTGTCTTAAAGAATGCAGCCTACAATATTGAAGATGACCTAGATTTATTATTCATCCATGAGTGAATCTGTGGTATGTACACCGGCGCATTAACGTGATGTCTGGTTTGTAGTAAATTTACATTTGAAAGATAACACGAATAATCACGGTGGTAGTAATGAGACAACTCTCTCATGGGAGGGAGTTTTTTGAGATTTCGGAGACGTCGAAGGTGCTGTCGCCACACCCACCTTCTTAGAAGGATGACTAGTGTAAGAGGTAGTCCTGCTAGCCTGTCGCACGAGATCCACCCACCCTAAAAAAAGCCTCATGAGGACGTGATAAAGAGTGTGACTTCCACATTACACAGGCATAGTGTGGTAATGCTTTCGAGGTTGTTCTTGGAGCGGCCAACTGTTGTTATGTGTTGCGTTACGGGTAAAGTAGCTGGAAAAGGCAGATACTCACCGTAACACGAGTGTTCTGCATGAACCTTAAAAAGTAGAAATATTCCATGTGCATACCCATAACTGAATTGATGCGGCCAAAACTAAAGTGATGCAGGCCATTATAATTGAATAAATAAACGTGGATCATGACTGATAAGCTAGTAAGCTATCCAAACATTCACAACTAATTGAGTAAATTGGAAACAAGAATAGGACACAGGTTTTACTTTCTATACTAAATACGGTAGGTATCGTGCAGTATTTAAACAATTGTGGTCAACTCACGAGTCAAATTACGGTGCGCTTGGAGCCTAGAGTCTGCAATCTGCATCATCAGTCCTACTTCTCTATTCGAATCTGTGTGCCATTAATTGTAAACTGTCACCAAAAAACTTTTAAACTTTCTGGCGGTCTCATCTCCCAAGATAACTAAGCTGTATTTCAAGGTAAACACTATGCACATTTGATCGTAATCTCCGCAATCAGGTAAACCTTTCGGCCGGCTCACTTCAAGTTCGAGTTCATCAGTAAAGCATGTCTTTGTCCGGACCTTAACTCGTACTCCGGTCTTCCTGCCTGTGAAACCAGCGTGTTAACCACAGTGGCAATAATGTCACAATAGGTATGACCGACTTATCATATCCAAACGCTCAATTGTAACCTTGCTCGAATGATGTTAAGTTTGCCTGATCATTTCAAAAGGAGAATGAACAAAATCACTCAAAGTTGTGGTTAAATGTTTGAATATGATGAGTCCTTATAAGAACGAAATGCTTATCTACTGCCTCTCCTCGAAATAGCCGGCCGAATGGCTAACCTGAAGGCGAAAGTTGCAATCAAGTGTGAGTGGTGTTCAGTTTGAAACCATCGAAATCTCCAAACTCCCATTCATGATAATCAATTATTGTAAACGGCAGGTAGAGTGGATGGTTGAAAAGTTGCCGAACGAGGTTCGAATGTTAAATGATCTAATGGTCTGCATAGTTTTGTCGCCGAATCACTCGATTAGTTCTAATCGGACTATTTCGTATACCGCTGTCTAATACAAAGCCTCGTTCACGTTACCCAAGTCGTTGGGTTATTGCAGACATCTTGTTGGGTTTAACTCGAACACGGTTTTAACTTTACAACCGTACTCCAAGCAACTGAACTGGAACGCCGTCTTTTATTCTGTACAGTTCTGTCATTTAATCTTTTCTTTTTAGGTATGATTGTTCGATGGCTTTCACTACGAGTGAACCCCTTTGGTTTCTCCCTGGTGAGACAATCCGCAGAGATGAACTCATCAATGGCGGCAAACTGGTACTTACAGAGTATCGGCTATTGTTCATCGCTAACCATGTCAAAAACACTTGGAGCATTCCGATTAACTTAATTGCCAAAGTGGAAACAGTGGATCTGACTTGTCTGAAAATTACGACAAAGCTTGGCTTGTCCATTATGTAACTGAATGTATTGTTTAGTATTACCTATTCTAAACTTTTAGGTGTGCTTTTGACAATGAGGCCACTTGCGAACGATGGCAAGAACACATATTTCCTGTTAACGATAGACTTGGAATTGGGGAAGACAGTTTTTGTCTTCTATTTTGTACGGCACTTCAAGCACGGATTCCGAATCATCCGTTCTTATTTAGTATGTTTTGTATCTTATGCGAACTATTGACATTATTTGTAGGCGCGAGCAAACTTTTATGTGGAATAACCGGTAAGTTGGACCTGATGATATTTATCTAATCTCTTCTCAACGTTATACTAGATATGAATACTCGACCGGGTCCTGATTTTGTGTGCCGAGAATTTACTCGAATGAAACTCGGTCCATCGTGGAAAGTAACCGAAGCCAATCAACGATTCAAGTAGTCTCCTTATCGTCAGGCTCCATTCTGTTTAGAATTTGTTGTTCTTATCCCGAATATCACATCGTTCCTAGTGACATCGATGATGATGCAATCGCAAAAATGGCTGATTTCCGTAGCCACAAACGATTTCCATCTATTGTCTGGAGGTTTGTGTTCGGTGTGCATTTTCACGATTTCCTTACTTATCAGGTCACAAACGACAGGAGCAGTGTTGCTGAGGTGTGCTGAACCCCGCGTCGGTTGGATGTACTATCGAAATGAGTATGACGAACAGCTCATGGCAAGCGTTTCCAGAAGTTGTCAAAAAGATCCGGGAACCAAACCGCCCATCGGTGTGTTTTTGTGTGTAGGCATGCATGCATGTTTACACTAAGTGATATAATTCTCCTGGTTAGCTGTTCATAGATTTGCCTACTTGCGATTGTGAGCGGCTTCATCTGTTACACGACCTCAGCTGATGTGATGTCTACAACAATGCACAAGTGATATTGGTTATCATCGCTACGTTGGTCACTTGTGTGGGAAATGTGTGAACAATATTTTAGAACTGCAGTGGACTCCGTACGTATGGTAACCTGCCCACATGTGAACTACTCCATCAGTATCCTCCTTTGGGGGGTGCAGCTGAAATTCGGCTAAAGCGGTCTCGATTGACAGTCAGTATCAAAGTAACCGTCAGTTAAATGTAGATCTTTCACCGATCCCAACTATAGCACTTTCGCCATCCTATTTGTAGCCCATGCACGCCTTTGACTGTTTACTGAAACTGGGGAGTTGCAGTATCAGTTAGCATCATTTTCACTCATATGATCGCTGATTGTTCTGTACAGACGGTCCATACTCATTGGACACTTCAATAAGCCTCTCGACGTGTTACTTCCTTTCATGGTTTTTATTCGTTTAGTCGTGCCCTATACCTTGAAGAAGACCTCAGGAGTAGGCCGTTACCAATAATGAAGTCCTTTCGGTAGTTCTGTGGCACTGACGACTACCAGTCACACGACCACTAGTTTCTGTTCTGATTGGCACCATCGGTTCTGTCTGGTGTTAAGCAACCTAATAGTCTTCGTGCGACTCAATGTGTCTGTCGCTTGATCTCAAGTAATTTACGGTTTGTATACCGCCAACTTTTCTTTACTGACAAATTGCATTTACCGTGCCCTGCTTGATATGGAATAAACATAACTGATGACTTGCTACTTGGCTGTCCACCTTCTCATCCACGCTCACTGAGTCAACACCAAAATTTTCATGATTGATAACGCGATCGGCTCCGATTAGACCGTCGTAATTCCATTTTAGTTCATGCTTAATTTTTACCAGGTGAATGGGTCAAAGTTTGGAAGTGAAGGATCAGCGAGCTGTATAGTTGGTTGTCCGAATGTCTTTGGGCAAAAAGAAGTAGATAATGATCATTAGGATGCAGTTTACAACCGCATGAAGGTTCCTCATCTACCATTACTTGTGTAGTGGCTCGACGTGTTTGTTCTTCAAAAGTCATCTTTCTCAAGAAGGTTAACAAATATACTGATAGTTGTAAACTTTATCCCCGAATATCTGTTGTTTTTTTCGCCTGGGTTTTCTTCCGTTCATATTTCTACGTAGTTGTTGCTCGGCCACTTTGTTGACCACTGACAGAACCAACGACAGCCTGAGCTATAGTTCCTACTGATGCGGCTCAACGTTGATAATGTTGTGACAGTGACAGTAAAATTTACGGACAGTTTGGTGGCTGGTCGTGGTCGCCATCGTTCGGGAAGAACTGTTGATTTAGTTTCTTCGTTTTGATAGAAGTTGAGCTTAGTAACAAACGGCAAGAATAGTGAAACCGTGTGTTTACGACTACCTGGCTGCATCTAGGTTTAATTGGGGATACAAAAATACATTAGTGAACATCCGTGTGTTATCTGATAGAATCTAAGTTGCAAAATTTTCATCCGTTGTGCAATGCTAGAGAACAATCAATTGATTGAAATGTTTTTGGTAAATTCCGCTGCCGCCTGTTAGAAGTATAAACGGAAAAATCGACGAACAGTTCCGATTTCCCACCAAGCCATTATAGAAAAACAAGGGAATGAAGAGTATGGCGTTAGCAACTAAAAAAATTGATCAGGTTTCATGATATTCTTTCGAAGTTCCGTTTGTTGAAGGATTAGTTCGAATCCTATAGACATGTGTGAAATTCGGCAAAATTTAGCGCTTCACGACGTGCATTGGTGTGTGCTTGCTGCCCTCCAATAGTTAGCGGCTTTACAGCCTCTGTAGTGATGATTGAATAGCCCTGCTAGTGGATGACTCAAGAATGGCAAAACCGAATTTCACTGTCATATTCCAAAGGGGATTGAGCTGAATTCTAAATCAGAGCAGAACCTGCTCTACTGGATTCGTATGTGCCGTCTCATTTACCAATTCGATCATTGTCTATCTGCACAGGCCAGACGGACGTTTTTTATTTGTCATGTCTGCATATACTCCAACAGACACTAATGCATATGCCGACATGTTTGCATACTTTTTCAGTACACCCCTGCGTTTAAGTGACTCCAAAAGTATAGATCGGCCCACTGAGTCGAATTCACATTTGCAGTTCAGAAATACGACAATTGGTGATTGCTCCGTATTTTGGCGAAGTGTGACGATGTGGTCATTAAATTCTCGCCCAGAACAAAACCTTGCCTGTTTTTCCCTAGTGTTTGCTACCCTGAACTGCAGTGAATCGATGAGGAATGATGAATGTCAGAACCCTAAAAATAATTGAGGGCAACCTAATTCTACTATGGTTCTTAAAAGAGCCCCGAACCCCTTTCTGAAATATGAAAACTGTTATCGAGTGACTCCAGCAGAGATGGATGTTCTCCGTCATCCACACAGGTAACAACAACTAAATTAAAGCCTCTAATAACCTTCCCATAGATGAGTAGTAGGGGATTTTGATCTTCATGTAGATTGAACATCACCCACAATTGATCGCAGCTGTCGCATTCTCATGGACTTTCCAGTCGGCCCATTTCGAAAAGAAACACCAGACTCGAGTTTCGCTCTCATTAGAGCTCGTCAGTCGCAGTGATATGCACTACTGACGAGCTCTAATGAGAGCGAAACTCGAGTCTAGTGCTTCTTTTTGAAATGAGCCGACTGGAAAGTCTATGGGAATGCGACAGCTGCTTGGATCAACTGTGGGTGATGTTCAATCTATATGAACCTTCCCATAGATTTCTTGAGAGGCGCTTGTATGAGATCTTTTGGGTCAGCAGCCCGATTACGTTTGAAAGCCGAAATGCAATTGCGAACCGCATTCTTATTAGGTGGTTCTAAATCTACCGACTGATTGGCCGATCTGGAGTATGCAGACGACATTGTCTTACTTAGCCCCTCTGCCGAAAACATGCAGACCATGCTGCACAGGTTGAGCGACCGAGCTAGTTTGTATGGATTTCGCTTTGCACCTTCAAAGTGCAAACTGTTGCTTCAAGACTGGTGCACTTCAACTCCTACTTTCTTCATTGCAGTTAATCCGTTTGAGATTGTGGACAGTTTCACACATTTGGGTAGCACTATCTCGTCACCCTATAATATTGCTGATGGGATGTCAGCGAGGATAGCAAAGGCACGAGTTGCCTTTGCCAAACTGCGTCATCTGTGGCGTCAAAAAGACGTCCGGTTGTCATTGAAAAGAAGGTTGTATAATGTGGCAGTTCGTCGATGCCTATTCCGGAACGCTCGAGATGCGCGTTCAATTGGTCAACTACTCATGGTGCATAGCTTGCGATGGTCGAGTCACGCACTCCGTATGTCATCTGATGGTTTACCGTACCGGGCATTATATGCTGAGGCCACTAACAATTGGGTGAAACCGCGTGGTGGTCAAGCAACAACGTGGTCACGAAATATGAAGATCTTGACTGCTTCATCGAGCAAAGTGGGTAGGTGTCGCCTGCCTGGATGGGGTTCTGGTGATCACACAAACCGCTGGTTAGAGACGTTATCCGAGATGGCGATGTGTCGCAGTCAGTGGCGTACCTGTATTCATACCATTTCCAGTTCATCTTAGTTTCCCATCGACTGATAGTGTTTGTTAATACTTCTTTCGCAAACTGATTTTGCACGCATTTTTTAAAAATGCGAGTCATTGTCGGGTTCGTGGAGATCCATTCCAGTATCTCATCGGCCTTCGATTCATTCAAAATTTTACTTCCACCTCCTCTCCGGGGTTGCGCCTCGTAACTGATGCAACCGACATGAAGTCACTTATACGCAGTCTTGCAATTGACTCCATTTAGGCGAGCTACCACGCACAATAATCGCCTCCTTCGAAAGCTTCAATAATGTGCCTACGCGTATCGAGACTGATGCGGCTGTACTTGCGTCTATCATCCATGGCTTATTTCGACATACTAGAACATGCTTACGAGGCCACTTGACTGCACTCGTGTTGTAGGTCACAGGATGATTGGCGACATTCATTGGTTTGTTCTCTCTGCCCCCATGGGCTGGACTCTATACCCTGATTGAACCACGTGACGGGTTTGACAACTCAAGTGTTCCCTCGGACATCGCCCTGTCGCAGCAGCCAATGCGTGCAGTCGCAATCAAATAGGCCGCAAAATATGAGTCCACTAGACCAAACATAAACCACTTCCACAGCCTGAAAATACAATGGAGAAATTCTACTACACTAAGACGACAGACTTTTACACGGAAGATACGTTCTTATGCCTAAAAAAATACCATTGTGGAAAATGGTATAGAGTGATGCTCAAACTCGACTATTTGCGAGAGCTGACCGTTGTGTTGCTGATTCTGAATTTGGAATTCTGCAGCGATAATCTTCGAGTGAGTTCTTCGCAACATGTGTGACATCTGCTTTGTATTAGATCCGATTTCAGCTTCATCGATGTTTGCGGTCGCTGTTGCGCCTTACAAGCTGGTCTCATTACGAATGGAACAGACCGTGTTTCGCTCCAGCTGCAATAGCATTGCTAGTATTTGTCCGCTTCATCTGGTGATCGTCGGACGCTGTCCGTCAGGCTATCCTCCCGTTTGCATACTGTTGTTCAGAGTTGCTTCGCACAGAAATGTCTCAAAGCGGTGTACATACAAATTACGAGTTTTTTTTGTTAACATTGCGGGTGATGTGTGACGAGCATCTCCGGCCTTACGCTTTGTTACGACCCGACCTGATAGAGAAAAGACAAGAGCAAAAGCAAGACCGCGAGCAGTATCTCTATCACGAACGAACGCAACGATATTGTAAAGCGGTACGAAAATCAGAGCTCAAAAATCGGAACGCAAATCTCGCAACTTAGAACCCCCCAACAAGTAAAGAAAAAGATGGCCTTTAAACGAGCTTTATTTACTGCTCAACCCGAAGGCGAAATAGCGGTTCACAGCAACTGTATTTATAGGTTTGTAGTGGCCTTGGACTTAGGACGCCGAATGGACCAATCAGAAGCGAACGCAGCCTTTCGGAGGTTCCAGAATTCTGGCGGGCGTTCAAATTCCCAGAAAATGAATAAATCCATTTTCCATGCATATAGGGCTAATTTTTGGGAAAATGTGCCTTTTCCCAACACGCTTCTTGTTCTGGTTTCTTGGTGGCGGCGCCGTTGAAATCACTCCTAATTGACTGTTAACATAAGTTTAGAATTGCTGCTCGATGGCCGACTACACTACGTGTAGTATTCGGGCCATATTGTGTCAGTATACAATAACACAATACAAGGTACGTTCAATACATTCACCTTTCTTATTCTGAAGTTCCTAAATCTGGCCTAATAAGGAGCTGTTCCAATGCTCCTTGATAACAGTGACACCTCGGAAGCGTTTGGGGTATGTTCAAACATGGGTTGTTACGTTGGTTTCCGTGGTTTGTCTGATGTGATCGGTAGTCAAGTGACGAAAGCCCGTCATATGTGGCCGCAAAACCTCGCCTGTCCTAGAGTTGCGTTTTTGATAGTTTATTTTATAACATTGCATGTGCATGACGAGATCACCGCAAGCATGACTATGATTTGTGTACTTGATTTTAGCGTAGATAAATTTAACGTGGCCAAAATTTTGTTGACCTCTGTGACTTTTGTAAGTCGATCACTTTTTGGAGATCCAACTTCGCCATTCGTTTTAATCATTTTTAATCTTTGTGTTAGAAGCAGCAAACACGCCTTCAACATATAACGTGAATTTGACGGATGAAGACATCGATACCAAAATTTAACTTCATTAGATGCTACTACCCTCCTAGCAGAAACAAAACTGACCCTAAATCGTTAGGTTTGATGTACTCGTGTCACTGGACCGTCTGAAAACTTTCTTCAACCCAGTTTCCAGTTTGCTTTTCTGTTCGCAACTGTTTTTGCGCCTTCATCAGATCTCGCGAACGTGCATCCCCGATAGTCAGTCTGGGGGTCTCATTGCTGTGAATTCAACCCTTTCCATAGCTTGGAACTTCCCTATTCCGATAGACTTCTCAGCCTGCCGCATCCAAATGGTGGGGCTACGAAGGTAGAGTTTTACTCTTGATTGTGCAGTCCTCCATCATAATGCCATCTATCGTTTTTCGAAACAGATCAGAGCTGGCAATGGATTTTTGTAATAAATTCAGGCGATAGAAATGGGCCCGTGCGTATTAACAGTGAAATTATTGTTAAGTGGTCAAGTGGTTTCTTGAGAGCAGTGTTATACTCTTGCATTGATACAAATAAGTCAATTTCGGCCGTTTTACTTACTAATTTCTTCTAAATCCAGTCTGACTGTTGTGGTTCACTATCAAAATACGTATCTTAGAGTATTGTAACATCATTTGTGTTTGTCGAGGTGCTTGAGTCGAAACTCTCGAAGAGACGTAGTAGGCTTCTTTAGCCTGCTTTGTGATTGGGAGGATATTAGAAACGAGCGTTGATTGCTCCTCACCGTCAGCAATTTTACAATTTTCTAATGTTTTCGTCCCTGTCGTCGTACTTCGTTCTTAACTGTGCATACACCGATGAACTCAGTTTACGTTCTGCGATCCAACGCGTCAATATTGGAAATAGTTTCGACAGAACGTTTTGTGATAACAACTTTGAGAGGGGAAGTCAGTAGTAGTTTTTACACATTTCGCTGCATCTCATCAGGTACATATTGCAGTCTGCTGGCTCAACGGACATAGCAAGGTCACACAACAAAATCAACAACCACGGTTAGCGGCATCTGTTTCCTATTAGCTTGCCACAGTGACGAAAGCCAAAAAGTGCATGCGCATGACAATCACCACAGGCAGCTTGCTCTGAACAACTTGTGGTTCCACTCACACACCTCGTATACAGTCTAAACCTGAAAGAATATGACTAGGAAGCATGTAGGTGGGGCCTTTCTGTCTAGCCGGTCAAGATTGACTAGACCGTTGGTAGACTGGTACGGAAGTGAATCCCTTATCACTCGGGAAGTTGATAGAGCCCTCAATGGTAAGATATATACTGGGAACAACATTTCTGAAAATATAAGGCGAGATGTAGTTCACTATGGGGCTACATATTGTTGCACTCTAGGAAGGTGGATAAAGGGAGACAATTCTAAATTTGAACCGAAAAACAAACTAGACAGTCATCATACAATGCACAAACGATGCTGGATTGAAGAATGGATAAAAGGCCACTATGGCTCAGGTTTTTGAAAATGGTGAAGAGCGAGTTGCCAAGCGACGATGGTCGTTGGTTGTTACGGACGGGCGAAATGCATAATTACTAGTACACTAATGAACTAATAAACCGAGACGACCAGCGCGTTATTCGCATTCATTGCAACACCATCTGTTCACGTCACCACAACCTATGACATCTATGGTTCCTTTGCGTACCACGCGCTTGAATCCACGGCCGCGCAGTTGTTGCCCATTGAACCTCCAGACGTTTGTTGTGACCGTATTGTTACAGACCGTCCAGTTCAGGGTCAGATCCTTCCGAGATCTGAAGTCACTCTTGCAATGCTGAAAATTTAATTGGACAACGTTTGGGTATCTCCGCTTTTGACCACCAGCATTTCGCTTGTCTGCTATCAGTTGGCCGTACAACAGCTAGTTCGAAATCCGTTCGTCGCCCATCCTACGAACGGGTCCTACAACGAAGCTGATTAAGTGTCAGCTTGAATTTTATCTCATCCATATTCGCCCGTCAGATTACCTGAGTGTTTAGGACCACATCCGTCCACCGAATACTTAATATATGTTCTAGACATTGCTGATGGGAGCGGTTCAGGTACCCCACACTGTTTCTCAGTTTCACTTCCGTACAACAGTGTAGGCAGCACCACTGAGCGGTAGATAATCAGTTTGGTTTTCCTTTTCAGACTGGTTCTTCCAGACATATCTTCAAGACACTATAAATTAGCACTGGCGTCTATCGTGCGAGCTCGCAACTCGTGGTTTACGGACAAATTTGGCAACAGATTGCTACTCAAGTTTCAGATGTTTGTATAGCTATCCTCGCTGTCTTCATTGGTGCGGATTCCAGATGTATACACCACACCTTCCTTCCGAAAAAACTGAAATAAAGAAAACCATTCACACACGCACACACATCAATGCTCATCACTTACCTGGGCAATCTGGTACTGATGAACAAGTCTTCCTGTACGCAGAGAAGTGACTTCCAGTTAAACATTTCTGCCTCTGCGAATCGGATAAACCCTCGTTTTTTTATCGCGTTACATATCCGGTAGGCCTTCTGCAGATGCTGTTAGAGTGTACATGTCAACAAGTGTCGAGCGGTCTATGACGTCGGTTTTTTGCTACTTTTCACATTCGTCAGTACCAAATTGTCCTGATCACTGATGCTGTTGATGTGTGTGTGTGGTTTTGAATTTTTTCGTGCCTTCACACTGTCCGTTGAACTTTGCTGTATAAACCTGCAGTGTACCTATGATGAAGTGCAACGAAGCGTGCTCGAAGGAAACGTTGTGCAATAACCTGTTTCTGACTTCTCTACTCAAATAGCTTCGACAGTTTGGAAGTCCTCACTGACGTCGCAGATTAAGGGGTAGCCACAGGAACAGTGTCGAATTTGGCACAGCAAAGACATCTGACGCCTAACGGTCAGTGGTTATCACTAATCGACAATCTTTGTCATCTTCCAAGATCGTATTGTATCGGGAACATTCACTTATGTTATCTGGTGTGAATTAGCCAAATCCGTCAATTATCAATCTAACTTACGTTTCATCTGGGATATAATAAATGAACAATGTTCTGTATGTCTGCTACGTAAAGCGAGTCGTTTGACAGATCAACGTTGAACAAGTGATCAGTATGTTCAATAATTAGGCACGGTGATGAGTGGATGCTATCGGGTCGATGAGCATATACTCGCGTATACGATTTTCTAACAAAAGCGCCATTTAATCCATACCGATGAATGGTAAAAGTTACGTTATAACCAATGGCATTGCGACAAAATAATCGGTTCGTCCAAAAATGGTGACGAAAGCGTGGGGGGTTACTTCATCACATTGAAAATGGTATATTTACTTAGTGTATGCATATAAATATTTATATCTCTAAAAATGAGAACGGTCTATTTTCGGCGCCTGCCTGATAATCCAGTCAACTATGTTCTCGCATTGTCAACTTCCTGCTCTGTCCGATTCACGTATTCTTGATGGGGGTTGTGAGGTAACAGCGGATTCTGCCGCTTCACAATTGGCTCATCCCCTCATGCTCGAACGCTCGCCGGAAACAAGGTATTGATCGCAGTGTGGTTTTTCTATGTTTGTTCCAAATGGAGCGTGTTGTAGAATGTTGACACCTGTGGACTCACCTAAGGTGTTTCCTGGTGTATACTGATCAATATTGTTCAATTCGAGCCATGGCGTTACGTATATGGTTCTTGCACTGATCTCTGGCAGGTCCAACCCGTTTGCTAATCGTCGACGCGAGAGCCTACCGAGTGGCTCAGTTGAAGCGTTTTCTTGGCGGTGGTTACGAATATTCTGGCTATTACGATCAAGCGGAAATTTGCTTCATGGACATGCCAAACTTGCACGCTGTGCGTGTGAGCTTCGAACGTCTCACTCAACTCTATACAATGGACACGGATTCCAAGTGCGTTTCTTGCCAAAGCAACGCAATTTTTTGTTTGTTTAGGTCTTATGCACCTTTTGAACACTACTCTTCTGGTGTCTCATTGTGAAGAGTTGTCGTATGTACTGAGTTTTTCTCGAATAGCGGAGACCAGATAGATTGTGTGGTCCACAATGTGATTGAACGCCTGTTTATTGTTTTCGCTAGCGGATTTACGGCAAACTGCCAGCAGAATTTAATTAAAAAATAGTCCCTCATATGTCCCTAGGCCTTACAAGTTGGACGTTTCTGATGGTTAATAGCACCGTTCCAAAGGCAACAGACACATTTTTCGCTATTGTTAAAACTTGTCAGCACGTCTTCATCCGACACGAGGCTCTATTCTCTGTCTTTGAGCCCATTAAGTAAGTGTTTCCCCAATGAGCTTTCTTATGAGTGTCATGTGTCAACTGCATACTCATTCTGGTCTAAATGCGTCATCTTATGAATGAAGAGGAGAACGTGCGATACGAAGAAGCAAACCTTCCGAATGGTCTTCAGTGTGATGGATATGAAGATGCTCACATTTATGTGTTCAGCCAAGAGCTGTAGTGTTTTTGGATCTGTTTGATATTTTCGTTTGACTGTTTGCAATGATCTTTGTTGCTGTCTTTATCTATCCACTGTCACTTAGGTTGTAACAGTTGGATTCACTGACAGTGTTCCGAGAGCTCTTGTCTCCTTGCGTTCCCCGAAAGAAGCGGCTCTACTCATTAGGCGACTTCGCGGTTTCTGTCACCATTTAGAATGAGGTGACCTGTGCTTCATGCTACCGATAAAGCTGCGTTGATAACTTGGATTTTCGATCATGGTTGACGACATATTGCCTGCCTAGTTGTTTTTGAAGAATGCAGCAAGTAATTGTGAATTAGAATATGACGTAATGGAACAGGAACTACAAACTTGATGGGGGTTGGTCATTTGTTTTGTGCCGTCGTCATTTTGACCTCATCACGTAACTATTTAGGATGTCATTGATTTGTCATTATTAGGCATGTTATCCTCACCTTTGGCAGCATTATTCACATAATGTAATGTTGTATCGTTTTTGCGCCGTAGCAACCGATGTGACTTAGGCAAACTCTTAGTGCAAGACGTCTTGCGTTCTATTAATTGTCTGTCCTGATTAAAAAAACGGTAACTTTGTGATCAATCCTGACCACATCTATTCTCCAACAAATCCATTTTGATCGAGTCCAAATTCCGACTGAGTTCTGTGTTTGTATTCTTTTTCTGACACTCCCTGCCCTTTTTCTCACAGTTGGCTTTCAATGTTAGAGAAGACATGTTGGCTAAATTACATTAGCCAGCTGTTGAAGAGTGCCATGGATATAGCTACTGCTTTAGAACTAGTTGGACGTCCTGTCATGGTTCACTGTACGGACGGATGGGATCGAACTGCTCAGCTCAGTTCTCTGGCTCAATTACTCGCCGATCCGTACTATCGCACAATCGAGGTGAGTCATAACCCTGCGTGTGACGTTCTTTTTGATTGCCTATGTGCTCTCAAGTTCACTGTTCACTTCTACCCGATTTTAGTTGAATACGGCACAGCGTATGTCATACTGTGGTCATGCGATTGCCAATTACACGGCTGTTACCCATTGTATGTTTGTGCCTCTACCGGTTAATGGTGAATTGTATATACCAGTTGGTTCTTTGCCTCCCAAAGCCCTTGCATACAGAACTAGATTTGTCTAGTGAAAGCAAAATGTCCTATCCACATTTTCAGATTTGTGGAATTGAACGGATCATTTGTGCAGGATATGGCCAAACTATATCAAAGCAGATGAAGATCACAATTGATAAAAGAATAAACTAGACAGGCGAGAGCACCAAAGTTTAACAGACAAACTTAACAGAGTTCATGATGTTCGCTTGAGTTTCCATACGAACGTGAATTGGTTTTCTGGAAATTTTCATTACTACAGACGTACACTAAATCGGCTTAACCTCGTCAGTTTCGTTTTCAGAAATTGAGGTGATACGTGACGTCTCCCAGCGCCCAGCTATTTTGTGTTATGTAAAACATTAGGTGAATAACTTACCTGGATATTGTCCTAATAACTCAACACACTCCTTAAGGACGTCTGACGACAAACCATCAGGTCCACTTGTTTTGCCGGACCTCAAAGCAGCGGAGCGCTTGCTAATATGGATCAACAATTGAAAACCAATTCTGAGGATGTTGAGAATGATTTGTTAGTTCTTTTGAAATTGCGATCAAGATTTCCGACATCAACAGCTGTTTCCTTGGCAGAAGGTTTTATTGCCCTCAGCGCCTTCGTGACTTGTTAGATCTCGTGACAGCTTTCTTCATCCAGTAGTATGTGAGATGACGGTAGTGCACATCCGCAAATCACTTTCCAACTCTCTAAGTGTTTGTTAATTAATATGGGATAAGCAAATCAAATTCTGTGAGTCTGGTATAACAGTTAGACGGCGTAACGATAATCTCCCGAGAGAATACGATTGACAATGACAACGTTGAGACGCCTCCATCTGACTATTTTTTGGCGTATTTGTGGATTGATGATGCACTTTTTCGCTTTGTTGGAAGCGCATTTTTCAGGGATGACTGTGTGCAGAATTTGGTCAGGCTGGTTGTCCGATTGCTTTGTAACTTTGGAAACGAACTTGGCCGTTTATAATTTTGGCATTACTTAGCTGTATGAATTGTTAGAAGGATGTCCAAACGTGGACCAAACCGCGCAGAGGATCCCGTTCTCGAATTTATGCTAGGTTTGGTCTTTTCCTCATTGATGTTTTCATTGACGCCACGTTGTGTTGCACACGTTATTGAATCGACCGTTACATTGGGTAGGATAATGGTGAGACTGAAGACTGCCAACTGAATTGTAATTCAGTACTGATATATAACATTCATCGTGTCTGTATAAAAGCCCATTTAGTCAGGTTACTACAGCTGTCAATTAACTGTACTAGTTGCTTGCATTCGAACTAATCGGCTGTAGCCCACTCGGATTTAATCAGCTGCCACCGCCGACCTAGTGGACAAGTTACGCCCACTGGATACCGTTTTAGTCGTCTGAATCTGTACAACACGTCTCTGTTTTCTCGACTGATTGCCGACGGATGTGGACTACTCCGCCGTTTCTACCAAGTTACGGTTATCTGATGTTTGATCTCGCATGAACACTTCAGTCCGTAGGGTTAGGGGCTTCACTTTAGTACGTTGTTATCGGCGCTTTATTCTAGAACATGTTGCATACGACCATTTTTCTGTCTGACAAGCTGCGTCGTTCGTCCCACTTGACGACGTGCTGCATTTGATCTTGACACATACGGGGCGCTGCCTGCCTCCTTCCAGTTTGACAATGTCTAGTTCGTATGAGATTTTCTATATCTTATCCTCGCTTGACTACTGAAAACTTAGCTTAGCTCTTTAACGATGGTCTTATGTCTGGAATGGCAGAGATCAGATTGACTGTTGCAACCTTGACGAGGTGGTCGGGCTTGTGTACTGTTTTGATCCGGCGGGCTATGCTGACTAGGACTC
>LUCH01003663.1:0-24301 GCA_013368495.1 Paragonimus heterotremus | reverse complement strand
TGATGATGATGATGATGATGATGATGATGATGATGATGCAATTCCATTGCCGTTCAGTTACCAACAAACATCATGTGTAGTCTTCGATAGATTACGATTCTATGTTGCTGGTATCTTTGTACCTAGTGGGTCTCGGTGTGTCGTGTAAGCTGTGTCGCACACAGATGTCTTATCGGCCGCAAGTGCTTAGTAGCAGGTGACCATGTGCGTGGATTCGTATCACGTGGCTCGTTTATGCGTTCATTAATGCCGCTTTTTCCATCAGTGCTTATGCCATGTGGCAATTTTAAAGCACAATTATCGCTTTACGGTATCAATGGAAATTCTACAGGTTTTTTTCTTCTCTTTGACCCTCAATGGATGGTTAGTTCTCCACATATTATTACCTGGAGGTGGAATGTGTGAAAGCCTTGCAAGTTTTCTAGTTGAACATGATGTTTATTTTTTCTGTTTCCAGTTCCACTTCCCATTACCCTTTTGCCACTTGTACATTCTAGTTTTTCCCATGGATCTCCCTACCACCGGCCTTATTCACAACAGTGATTATGACATGTAGAATATGACATTTTGATTTCTTATAATCTTAGGGTTTCAGCGTTCTGGTTGAACGAGAATGGCTACATTTTGGACACAAATTTGCTGATCGATGTGGTCAAGGTTCGGGAATCACGTCCTCAGATGAACGAAGTCCAATTTTCCTACAATGGCTGGATTGTGTTCATCAAGTGCGCCTGCAATTTCCCACTCATTTCGAATTCAACGAAACATTCCTAGTAAGTGTTTTGACTCTCAGTTTTGGACAATACTTAGGTATATATATATATATATATATCTATATATATATATAAACCCAGTGGAATGACGAGTATTGTGTCACACGCATTGACCAAGTACGTGTCGTGTGACACCGCAAAGAACGGACTCTTAGCCAAACTAGTGTGCCTTTGAGACTTTCAGATTATATCCACCAATGTACCTGAAGATCTTGTCTCACAAACTTCGTTAACTTAGAGATATCTTATGGTAAACCAAGTTTGTGTTTGTTTATACCGGAAGCAACAGTTCAATAGTCAGTCTACGACCCGGGTTCTAGGGAGGAAAGCTTTGACGTCTATGTGGACTGTTAGGTTTTCTAGCTTTTGTTCACTAATCTTATTGTTCCATGAAGAGGTTCTGTTTCGCCGTCTTTTTTCCCCTGTTGAACATCCTTCGTCTATATGTTTGCGTTCTGCGATCTTTTCTTTTTTAGGTCAAACTGGGTTTGCACGTTTATTCTGGTCTGTTCGGTACATTCCTGTGTAACTCAGAGCGCATTCGCCGAGAGCTTCAGCTGGAAAAGAGAACTTGTTCGGTTTGGGGTTTCCTCTCTCGTCGTTACAACTGGACCATTGTGAACCACTTTCATGAGCCTTCCAACGTGGTAAGCGGCACAAATGACACGCGCTCACCAGTCTTCGCATATCATCGTGTATCGTCTGTAGTTTGAATCGTCACGTTTTCGTTCGTCAGTGCATTTTGTATACTCCTGAAGATTGTCTCACCGTTCATCTCTTTTTCTCTCCAGTAAATCGTTTAACTGTTTCATGTTCATGCACTTATAAACTGGAGGTTATCAGTTGAGCGCCAATCGGCATTGTGCTGTATATTGTGTTGTCTCTTGGAACCGGTACGACCGACTTTTGGAAGTTTCTCAATATAATGTTGCGACGTTTTCGCTGCGTGACTACGTTTGGATATGTGCTACCCTCCAACGTAATTGTTAATTAATAGTTGATTGCAAATTTATGCGTGATCATCGCTAGTTCTAACTAATCGCTATCCCGTCCCGTCATGTATCCATCATAGTTTTTTGTAATAGATATTTATCGATCCGCAACTCTGGAAAACCTGTTTCTCTCAAGTCATATGACACAACCTAACTTGTTCTGTTTCATTCGTCCACCTTGAAATTGAATTGTTTTTGCATTGCTATGTTTGTCGTTAGACACCGGGTTGGACTATAACTTACGCCGTTTTAAAATGGCAAACATTCCTAAAACTTCGCCGAGGCAAATGTTCCAAACTAGATCAAATCATGAAAAATTGTATACGCTCAAAGGGCACATCTGTTCATCGTGGATGTTAGTCTACAAGTATTTAACCGTTTACATAAATATTACATGTCTTAATTATCAAGTCTTTCCATTTGAGGAGTTCCAAATAGAGTATGACCAAGTAGAACGCATTTGAGATTTGGAATGATATATTGTAGAATACATTTACCCACACTTCGCAATTTTTGGAGTGGTGAGGTCATAGAATCAGGTTGGCAGTTCGGTATGAAGGGGATCGGAAAAGATGTCACAATTGGCAGAATACCTGGGAATACTTAAAATGGTCGTTTGTACGGTCTCACATTTGCCAGATATGTTTGAGCATTCTTATTTTCACGAGAGACTCAATTGTGAAAATTCGGGACTTCGGTTGGATTCGATTCAGCAACAAAAACGGCGTGTCCAAACAGCAAGTGTCCTATCAGCTGAGCTATGGATTCATTCGGAAGTTGTGAGTAGTATTGCGCTGTCTTCTAAAAAAGCGGAAAAATTCTTAGGTGAACAGTATAATCAACGAGATTGAGTGGGCAACATAATCTTAGGCGTATACACAGCATTTATTCTCTTCATTCCAGCAGGTAAATCGTACTGGGTTGTTTTCCAGTTATGTCCAAAAGAGAAACAAAAACAGGTTTCACTGACTTATCAATTATTTGGGCAGTGATTGCCATCGTTAGTCAATGGGTTACTTCGGCAACTTCTATCCACACAAACTAGGTTGTCCGTTGTGATGAGTATGGCTTTGCTGGAAGCCAGCATTTTCCAAAGTTGTTGATGCTCACCTTCAATCCGACACTCCGTGACCGGCTTCGTTTTTGTTTAGGTTCATCAGATAGATGTGAAGCTACGATTGAATCTGTAGCCTTTCGCTTGGTCACCAGTTCTATGACGAGGAATTTATGTGTGTTGGAACTATTAGTTACTCCCTTCCTGTTTACGCTGATAGACACAGTCCACCTCCGATTGCCAGTTTACACAGGATGTTGTTGCAACATTTCTAAATTGAGTTTTACCTGAGCTTATGAAGTACTTTGATTGTTAACACGAAGGGTCGCTGATTCCATCCTCAAACTAAACTACTCCTACCTGATGAGTCCAACCAAGGATGAAACCGGCTGTGAAGTGTTGGTTTGACCATGAGCATCAAGAACCATTGTGAACTCAATTTTGAGCTCCTGTGGTCACATCCATTGGAAGTTAATAATCCGAGATGGACCACGTTCATCGTTACTAACGGGTGAAACCAGGTTGCAATTCAGTTACCAACAACTTAACGTTTCGATTACGTTCCAACCTTCTGAAACAGACTTGTTCTCATCATATGTAGTCTTCGACAAAGTACGATTCTGTGTTACTGGTGTCGGTTAAGTCGGGTTGCGTCATAGTTCGAATCACTCACAGCCGTCCATCATGACACTCACTTGTCAGGTCTTTCGATTATAGGTGTGCCGCTCCCGCCTTATAGGTGCGTTTTGCTGCTGTCGTCTTCCTGTCACTGGCTATTTGTAAAAAAAAGAAGACGCTCAGCATCCTCGCTGGCAGCTGACTGAATCGTCAACCTGTTTTTTTAAATGCTGTTTATACCGATGAATTTCCCTGGATATCTGTTTGACGTTAGTTTTTTTTGTGAATCGGCTTTTCCTTCTTTATTACATCTCTTGTGAAAATTCTCCGGACCTCTAAAAAACAGCATAACTTCATCGTGTTTATATACAACTGTTATAAGTTGTGTCCATTCGAGTTAGATCTGTTATAGATCGTTTGTTGTAGTATATCATCAGGGTATCTTATTAGCCTGCCGCTAAAAGTAACAGACGTTTTGCACTTCTCTTCGTGAGATACAGTATTAGTAATATGAAATGTCTCGAACTGAATGCAGCATGTTCAGCGAAGACAGCGGTGACTGTATGACTTACCGGGTGACTTTTCCTTATTGTTCGGGCGTCCTCTTCATGTTTTCTTTTGCTAAATACGTGTGGAATGGTTCCGTTTATGCATGAATATCTACCTCCTCCCTCGACTATAAACTCAGTGGACTGATGGGCATAATGTTATGCTCAGGTTGGTATTAGAGCCGATGATGACTAAACTGTTTGATGGTAGTGGATCGCGGCGTGGTGCATTCGAGCTTCCCAATGAGGAAATCCGCCCATCGAAATCCAAGTGAGAACCGCATCGTAATGCCATATATCTGGCATTATAGCCAATTAATGAATACCAGCTGCACATCCAAGATGTGGCTAAGCGGTAGCCATTTAGTGCCAACACTGCTACCCCAATGTGAAGTCCCGTCCTTCTGTCAATGTGTTGTTTGACATGTATCTGACATTCCAACGGAACTGCTATGATAGGTTATTACAGCACACATCAGTGACCAGGATTCTAAACGATCAGTTTGATCCAACTTAAATTTCTGACCTTGGTCATGTTTTGTTCCTTTCTTTTGTCCCTGACAGCGCTTGCTCGAGCCAGATTGGCGAGTACCGTGTCTTCGTCTTTGGAATTCACTTTATCGAGGTGCACTAGTGCCTTCTTGTCGTATATCCACTGGTGTCATCGCTTTAAATAAGACAGTGCCAGCTAACGCCAACGGAAACGCATATGATGGATCTGAAACTAGTGTGAATGAATCAAGCGGATCGTCCGCTGAATCCGCTCTTTGTGCCCCGTCGGCGGTCATGAACAAGGTAGAACATCCACTGGAACCGCAACACGTTGATGAAGTGTTGGATTGTGATGCCGTACTGTCATCTGAGAATCAGCCGACTGAGAAAATCGGATTGGGATCAGTCCGGTCTGAAGTGGCGCTATCCACTACAGTCACTTCACAAAAAGGTTTTCAGCGCAGTTTCCTTGGTGAACTAACCAACACATCGGAAACGACGTGCGTGCTGCAACACACACATATACCTCCTCTGTCAGAGGAGGTTCTCAATCACGCTGGTTCAAATGTGAAAGATGTCGCTGATTCACGGGAATTTGATAATGGTGTTGCTGTACTCCCGTTGTCTTCGGCAAATGATGAACACTTGTCTCCTCTCGGTTCATTAACCGCTCACAACACCTGCTCCTCCCCGAATTTGTTGGGCAAAGTTGTCGAGTTACCCAGGTCGGTTAATTCACGAATCCTCAGCGTTTCCTCTTGCGAAGGTCTACTCATGTGCGGGCAGCGGTCTCCTTGTCTTAGTCCTTGCCCGCGGAATTGTTCTTTTTCTACTGACGACGGAGGCGTTTTTGTTGCAGACGAGGAGCTTGATCCGACTGCTTCTGCTGCTCGACGTCCTTTATCCGACGTAAATTGTACTTCGCTTGCAAATCGTTCATGTGTGTCGGACGATGACGAGATCACCAGACTGGATGATCAACGTAACCCTCGACTGGATCGTCGACTTGATAAAGCCACCTCGCCGATTACTATCTCTTTAAAAAGTGGCTCGATCGATTGTCTGCCTAATGCTGAACGGGACTTCTTGCTTCGTCGCGTATTCCCCAATAATGTTCCTAGTAAATCTCGACAGCTGTCCTCCGATCAAACGTGGATTCCCGAGCAGGACGTTTCCATTACCGACTTAGGCGTTGAGACAGACAAGCTGCCGAATGTTGTCACGACGTGTTCCACACCCGCGTTCCTTCAGACACAGCAGCTGCAACAGTCGGTAGACGATCACCTAAATCCCTTCTCCAACCGGAATGCCGAACCGTCGTTCGCCACTTCAGATTACACAATGCATGTAAGTTCGGCAGATCATTTTGCTGTTTTTTAGATTCTCATTACTTGTATCTCGTGTTCAGTTCGTTATTCAAATTGGCACGGGTTCATTACCCTTCTGACGTCCTTTAAGAAAGGGGTATTTGCGTAACCGAATATCTTTCTGATTCTACCCACCATATTTGTGTAAACTTTGTTCGGCGGATTTTATCATTCCATCAGTGAACTCCCAAGTAAAACTCAGTGCTAATAGTCCCAGTCTCCAATACAGTGCGACAGGATGCTCGAACCTTGGTCACTTCGACTGTTGCCGTCTGCAGATTTGGGCTGCCTGAATTAACTCCATGTTTGGCATGATGTAACGAGCGTCTACATATTGTCCTCACTCTGTGTCTTCTTTTTTGTGGTTTCATCATTTTATGTATGACGACGCCAGTCACCATTGTTCCGTCATTCGAGATCGCTGTCGAACTAGATGTTTGTATGATCTGTTGGTGTCATTAACAGATAATCATTAGTACGCTTATTCCTTGAGCTTTCTCATAGTAATAGTGCTACATTTTTTGAGAATGAACATTTGAAGATTGTTATCAAAAACTTGCGTATCTTTAGAAGTTCTCTGTGGCAACAACGCCGATTCTTAATCACAAGATTTTCGGGTTCGAAACCCGGTCAATTTGACCGCTTTTTCTGTATCTACGCAACCCACGTGTTATCTAGCATATCACACGATGGCACGTAACGTTTGCTACAATGTGCGTACATGGTTATTTTTGCTTCTATTTCCATAGTTGTCGACTGGCGACTTTCAAACAATTAAATACGATTTTCATTATCCATCTATAGAGTTTACCCGAAGGTGAACTTTTGCTTGTCAACGACACTTCAACTGATTATGAAGAATGCCAACCCGTCGTGAATGCTTCTTCATTCGGATCACATTGCAATTCCGTTCAAGTGCCTTGCAAGTGGACCGCGAGGAGCGACCAGCCAACCGGTTTCTACCAAACCGCTACTGAGGATTTGTCCCAGTGGACAAATTCCTACTTTCTGACGTGTTATGTTCCCGGTCCCGTGAACCGGCAGTCTCCCGTGAGTCTTAATTCGTCGGCCACGATCCAAACCACTTCAAGTCTTTTTGACTCAATGCAAAATCTTTCAGTCAATGCAAACCCTCAAAATTCTCACACTGTTGATACCGCTTACCGGCCCCTGTCGGCACCCGTCAGCCCAAGCGCTGCACTGTACCCCAACTCTGTTGGCCCTTTTGCTCCGTCTCATTGCCTAACGGGGTTAGCTGGAGATTCGCAGATCAGTTCTGTGGCTACTGTACGCCCGTTCGATGCTGAGACTAGCAACTCATCCGTGGGATTTCGCGTAAGTTCCACTTTTTATGTAAAAGGTGAATACGCACTGGATGTCCTACACGTCGTTTGTCACTGCGCGTTGTGTGTGACGGACACAAATTTGGAACTTTATGTATCACCCTTGTTTTCGATGGATTCCGACAATGTTTTAGGAACGGTACATTGTCTCAGTTGAAAACAATCTCTCTACAATCGCCAATAGTTGTTTTAGCTTACTCACTGGTTCTCAGTCGATATCACAGATATTCTTAACATTCATCTCTGCTCGTTTCCAAGCTAATTATATAATCTGTCAATTGAGTGACTGCATGAGAAGGTACATTTTTGTTAACTGCCACGGGTGAACGAAATGTTTGGGAACGGATGGCATGGTTTAATGTGGATATCCGCTCGACCTTTAGAATGCAGGTCTTTTTGGTCTTTTGATTGATCGCCTGAAGCTCGATAAATCGATCGACATCGGTCGATTCGGTCACAAATTTTGCCTTTTTTATGGGGAAACGCATAATGCTCGTAGATATATTGTACATTGGCTGACTGAATCTCTGGTTTGAAAATTGGATGCGAATTAATTTGTCAATCTTATGTGTATATGCAGGTTGTACACACAATAGGTACTTCGGGTTAAAGAAGTTGTTTTGATATTTCACCGAAGCTCACCAGCTGTGTACATCATGTCCACAATGTTCCTCAGGTCACCATCATCATCATAGACAACAACACATCAGTGGATCACACTGGTGCTTAACTGCCACACAACCACGAAGGAAAGACCCTGTATAGGGAGAGGGAGAAGGAAAAAAAGAAGGGGAGGGGATCTAACCACTAGAAATAGCTACGTCTGTATTCGAACATACAACACCAATGTGCCTACACCTTGAAAACAAACGTGATCATCATCATAGCATCCATGAACCTGACCAAAAAGTACTGTGGCTCGGGCCGCCGCTTGCCTCAACAGTGACCTGGAATATCCTAGAAGAAAACGTTACTAAGAAGGTTGAATATGATTAAAAAAAGACTAGGCGGAAGAACTAGAAATGTGGTGGATTCAGGTACGCCATTGACGACGACACATTGCCATTTCGGATAGCGTCTCCAATCAGCGGTTTGAGTGATCACGAGGACCTCATCCAGGTAGACGACACCTACCCACTTTGCTCAATGGAGCAGTCAAGGTCTTCATATTTCGTGACCACGTTGTTGGTTGACCACCATGTGGTTTCACCCAACTTTTGGTGGTCTCAGTATATATACGGTAGACGCTCAGCTGGTATACGAAGTACGTGACCTAACCATCGCAAGCTATGCACCATGAGTAGTTGGCCAATTGATCGCGCATCCCGAACGTTCCGGAATACGCGTCGGCAAACTGTCACATTGCTCACGCTGACAACAAACAACCGAGCTGTAGGTTAACGTAAGGCATCATCAGCTTCTTTATGGCTTTTACTACCCACGTCATTAAGTGCACTCACTTCACAGACAATTCGACGAAACAACGACAACATTCACGCCTTTTAGCTCGATTGGCCACCATCCCACCTGACGTCTCCACTCATTGACGCTGGCAGTCGCGGTAACACAGTAGAAGCAGGAGGCTACGTTTCAGTTTCTTACGGATATCTCTGCTAGACTTGTTATGTGAACTACCATCTGGTTTTTAAAAACTCCAGGGATTTTTCCAAGAATCAGTGTTTGTTTAACCCATGTACTCCCATGCCGCATGTTACAGTGCCTGCTTTCCGAATGACTTGTGAAATTTGAGTCCAGCAGCTATTAGGATCATCGGAGTGAGTACCACTAAGGCAGCTTTCTGAGGTGGTTTGGTACTCATGCTTTACCGATAATAAGGTCAGTTTCTCAACAGTTAATGGTTGCTGTTGGCGGGGTCGTTGCCTACCAAAAATAAGAACAAAACGAAAACGTACCGATGCGTTATCTGAATTCAAGTACGCGCTCCAATAAGAACGACAGTCTTGGATGGAACCACGCCACCTGTAACTGACAGTTAGGTGGTCTATCTGAGACCAGACCTGTTTCGGAGCAGGTGGGCGCCAAGTGTAACAATGACGTGAACGATGCCTAAAACTAGTGCTAAAGAATAGCTTATGCTCAGCGCACAACCGCACCAATTGTACGCCATTATCTGACCGATGTGACGCTATCCCAAACCTGCTGCCTTATGGAGATTCGGCCTCACCAAGGCGGCCAACCTGAGCATTCATACTTCCCGCCAGAACGACTATATCAGAGCCACATGTCGATCAAAGGAGAGCGACCAGATTCGAGTAAAACGCATCAATGACGCCGACGTCACTACAGTCAGTAGGAGCGTAAGCAGATACAATGAATAAATTTCTGAAAGTCTTGCGTCTAGAGTTGGCCTTACCGGAACCTGCCAAGCGGACAGCACAAAGTTTACTGTTAACAGGAATCCAATCTATCAATGGGGCTGTGGCCGTCGAGCTAAGGACTATACCTACTGCAGCCTGACTTGTAACAGCGGCTGTGGAGTCACTCGAAGTGTATAACCAATATCGAGTAGACGATGCGGGTGCTGTTAGTTCCACAAGCTGACTACTGTCCTGGATTCTAGTTTCCGAGATACAGGAAATATCGACATGCAATGAGTATAACGTTCGTGCAAGAACGGTCTGTTGACCTGTCTGTTTCAGAGTGCGAACGTATTCTAGGTCTAAACAAGAGACGAGGAAAGCCTGAAGCGGTACCTATAGAGTAACTATTAGAAATGAAGGTCGGGAGGGGCCTGAGAGCTAAATTAGATGGGACAGTGGGGGAGGGGTCAGCAGTAGCATGTTTTCGCCTATCCACTCTGCTGTATGCAGCAGATAGGGCGACCCGGTTTGTACTGCGAGATGGTCGATGCAGTATGGAATTACTTGTGTTGTGACTATTCATGGTTGTATGTGAACTGAGATACTGTCAGGACGCCCAGAACTCGACAGAACGATTAGGGTTTTCAATCAAAGCCTGTACCGAAAGACAGCGAGTGATTGGCAGTGTACCAAAACTGGTACATTTTTCGGAAAAGGATGTCAACCTTCTTCCAATCTCCAACCCGGAGGACAGGAGACTAGTTTGTCAGACTGCCCACTGGCGTGCCAGGTATGAGTGACTGTCGATCTGGTAGCCACACCGTCCAGTTTAGCCCAATAGGTCATCGAGATGCGCGAGCCGTCACACCACTTCAACATACAGTCTCAACTTATAGACTGCGGATGCTTCAGAGTTGACTGAACTCGCATCGTCTTCGTGTGCTAGTTATGTCGGCTCAGCATGTCTGCGGGCCGGCCAAAGGGTATAACTATTTCGCACTAATTCTTATCTGTCGTTCACAACACATTTTCGTTCGCGTGGCTTGCAGACAAAAATACGCACAAGACGCAGGGCTACGCAAACAATACATAAATCATCCAGACGCAGTACATAGTAGAGACTGTGTGACCTACTCGCAAGGAAAACTGCAATTCCTCATCGGCGCCGTTCCTTGGAGAATGGCGCAGCAAACCTGATAACCGTAGTCTCGTGGGTCTTTTGTAAAGAGGAATTCTGGACTACTTCGACAGTCGGTATGCTGGATACTCAGGAGCAAATGTGCATGAATCCAAAATCTTTCCTAGTCCTCCTTGCACGACATGGTGTACTGAAAAACCATTCACGTCTCTCTGTAACGAAACGGGCGACGCCATCGCAACAAAATATGATCAAACGGCTGTGTTCCTAAGGTGTCATAAAAGGGAATTGGGTATATGGCTTTCTCCAACCTGTCCTCATTTCCTCATGAAAAGTCAACTATAAAAGGATTCGCTACACTGTGTATGATGAAGGCTTTTCCAACGCTTCAGGGAGTTAATGTCCGATCGTTGCTTGACGACGCTAACTTAGTAATTTATTCTGGCCTCGAGAAAGACACTATGTTGGAGTTTGTGCAGCGATGCGACAAAAGCTGTAGTCGATCTTCGAGACCTCACACACGAGTATCGTCTCGAAGTCCTTGACTCCTACTATCACTAATATCAGAAACTCCGTGGAGACCTCATTTTCACTTCTTTTCTCTTATCTGACTGGCTGACGACTCTCGCTGATCCAACTGGGTCAAGAGGTCATAATAAGAAGACGTTTGAAATAACATCTTAAACGGTTGTCAAACGACGCTTTTCTTGTTATAGTGCTGGCTCACCATGAAGTAAATGAAGACTTTTTTAAACCCCTATCTGTTTACTGGGAGCATTACGTGGACGACATGATCTAGCGTTTTCTCAAGTCTTATTGCACTTATGCTGACATTGTAAATATCGATGCTATACCAGTTATCTCATGAGTATCTTTCAGAAAGGTTAATGGCTGTGCGACAGGAAACATCGCACCGTCCCAGGGAACTTGAACTCTTAGCCTCGCCCCTTTGTACTGAATGAACGGATCACTGAGTCATCAGCGCTTAGACTACAGGAGTAGCCACGGGAAGTTCACTGGGTCCCATCTTAGCCGACTTTTTCATGGTGAAAATTGAGCAGCAGCTAAGAAGATAGGAAATTTGTCATAGTACAAACGTTACGTCAATGACACACTAATATTCAGTCGATCTAAACAGGTGATAGATAACCTGGTGCAACATCTAAATAGTTGTCACTCTGACTTGAAGGTTACTTGTGAATTTGAGGTCAACAATTGTCCGCCATTTCTAGGTATACTCATAAGTCGTCGACAAGATGGCTCGATTAAAAGAACTGTCAATAGGAAATCCACGTGGTCCGGTCAATACTTAAACTTCAGCAGCTTCACACCGGTCCAGCATACCTTTATTGAAAACACTTGATCGAAATCCTCAGTCCTCAGATTACCGTTGTGTGGATCTATTAGGGAAAATCACTGTGGCCAACTGAAACTATTAGGAGTGTGAACACCACGTCTCCAAAAGTATTTGACGATTCACAAGGCTGTTTTCTATCACGTCGTTCCTGTTCGTGAATTGATCGTGCTACCCTAACTTGCTCGGTGGTCAGCCGAAATTCTCACTCCGCGTTGTGTGTATGAGCTAACAAAAATTTGTGATCAGCTCTCAGTGGGCTTGCAGACCGTGTGTTCCATTATGTCGATCCCTCATTCACAAACCTACCATTCCATTTGAATGTTGTTTAAGTGTCTTATTTCTGACAACCCTACCATCTATATATTTGTGCAATACCCCACTGATATCATTTTTCTGTGTTCGGAAAGCATACCAGTTTCGGGCATTTTGGGAGCATTACACAGAAGCCACTCATCGTTGTTCGTGCGTGCTTCGCCTCATCGTTTGCTCAGAGATCATCTGCTTTCGAACAGGATGTTCAATTGGTAACTGAACGGCTATTGGATATGAAACACTTAACAAACATCACTGACAACGTTGGACTGTTCCAAAGAACCAGCTCAGAGTAGACGAGTGGATTTCTGCTAATTTAGGGAAACTTATGCACATTATTTGATTGATTGCCCTCAATCCGAATACGGCAAAGACCGCTGTGAACGGAAACGTCGGTTTACGAAAAGTATGCCAAGGGGCCGTGAAGCTTGATTCAACGAGCAAGGCAAAGAGAAAGCGATGATACTTTTGTCGCGGAACTGTCTAATGCTGTTTTCCCTGATTCGTGGTTGCACTGTCTATCGGCAAGGTGTTAATGAGGCTATATATGGACACGATGACTGACGAATTTATAGTTTGTTACGGTCACTTCACAGATGACCTGAACATTGAGGTTTACTCCAACTAGTCTGTCGATGGAACATGTGTGATTAGTCAGGACATGGTCGCTGGTCCTCCATCAAAAAACGAGGTGGCTTTGCTGTTTAATTGCGAAAACGTGTTATATAGAAGTACAATGGTAGATTTCATAATTTATATGAAGCCCAATTGTGAAATATCCGGGCTTCTTCTGGATTTGAACTGGCGATTGAAACAGTATGCTAAAACGCCGCAAGTGCTTTGTCACCTGAGCTACGAAGCTGCGCTCGAAGCTCAGAAATTTCACATTAAAATGTGATAAGGCTGTATGTTTGAATGGTGACGTAGCTATTTTTAATTACTAGGTCCCCTCTCCTTTCCCTTTCTTCTCTCTTCCTATACAAGGTTTGTTTCTTCTTCATGGTTGTATGGCAGTTAAGCATCAGTTTGAACCACTGATGTATTGCTGTCTATGATGATGATGATAATCAACTCCATTCAGACGTTGCTGGACCTGTAAACTTTCTATCGTAAGCCCATTCACTAAACGGCCTAACGTATTTCAGACTGTCCCCCCAGCACAAAGCTTACAGTCATACCCTCCAGACAACTGCTTAGCTGCTTCGGAACTTCAATGTTCCGGTGATGGACAACAGGACATAATTCATCTGGATCGAATTTACTGCCTTTTGTGATCGGTAGAGTATTCAGCATATTAGCCATCCCTATCAAACGATCAAATGGAGCGCATCGTTTACACCTTCAAATCTTCCTACTTGGAAACAAATTTGGATGAGTCAACATAGGACAACGTTGATGCATTCTTGCTGCGCTACCGCCCTGTTCCCAATGTTCCAGAGATGAAATTACCGACTATGGTCACTTTTGGTTGGAACCTAAAGACTTCGTTGTATAACATACTTCAGAAGGAACTAGTACAGTCGACCGAAGACATTAATGAAATTACACTCAAGCGAAAAACATGCATTTTGATCCAAAATGTTTGCAAGGGAACAGATTCTCGGTGCTTTGGTACTCGGAGTCACCATGACCGAATGTTTTACGAGATGCGGTGAGCCCATCGACCGGGAGAGACGTCACAGCAATAGGATTAGTCTTAGGTGTAAGGGGGAGATTATGTGACTCTTGGCTAACTTGGATCTGATGCCATGTGCATGTGGCACCCATCGACCATGTGTGTTCAAGCAGACGAAGTACTGAAGACTATCATCGTACCGAAGTACTGGCCTTCGAAGGCTCCAGTAAAACGCGTGCAGGTGAACTGGCTATCAGTGTCGTGGTATCGACGTGTTTTTATTTCTTTAAGAAGGGGTTTCACTATTTGGCCTGCAATCAATCTTTTATTTTGTCTTTCTCTCGTGCCTCTGTAACTGCACGCCTTTCGCGGACAACCCGCAGGTTCACCTACTTCCGAAAAGTTTCGACTGTTTCATTCCCACTTAAGTATGTTGTACATTTGTTGTCCTGCATACCGTCAGCTACGTCTGCGTCGCATTTCGTTACTATTCCTGTAAATAACCCAACTTTGTCTTGCACATTACTGTGTTCTTCAGATAACTAATTCGCAATGCCGACAGTGTGACATCTCACCAATCTGCCTAAAACTCGCCTTTAATTCTTGTATTCTGCTCTTCTGGCCAGAAAGTCACTGAAGCGAACAGGTATAACAAAATGTTGACATTTCGCAATGTATGTCTTACTGCGATCGTAAAAATGAGCGGTGTAAAGTCATTGCTTCGAATGTTTATTACGTGGCCACCCATGTCTGAATCGCTTGGGCCACGTGGTAGGAATACTGCGCTAACATCTGCGATCTTCAGCACCTTGTCTTCAACGTAAATATGTTACCGTTCTACTCCATCAGTTTTGTTAGCACGGACGCGTCTTGTGTATGCTTCTTTACTGTCTCCCCCGTCGTCCTTGTTTGTATCGGACGCGACAATATACACACGGTCGGCGGCATCCGTTTCGGATTAGTCTGTCACAGTGACGAAAGCCAAAAAACGTTTGCGCATAACAGTCACCACAGGCGATTTACACTCAACTTATGGTTCCATTCACGCACCTCGTATACAGTGTAAATCCGAAGGAATAAGACCCCGGAGAGTGTAGGTGATAATTCAGTGATAATTTTGGTCAGGATTAGTTAGGCCGTTGGTAGACGAGTACGGATGTGAAACCCTTACCACTCGGAAAGTTGACAGTGAGCTCTCAATGGTAAGATCTAAACTGCAGGAGTTCACATTGTTACACTCTAGGTAAGTGGACAAAGGGAGACAAATATTTAAAGTTGAACCGAAAAACTAACTGAACATTCAACATACCATACGCCGACAGTGTTGAAGAGAAGAATAGATAGAAAGCCACCATGGCCCAGGTTTTTGAAAAGGGGAGAAAGTGAGTTGTCAAACGACGATGGTCGTTAGTCAATACGAACGGACATAACTGGCATTGCTTGACGTACTCGTCGTCTCTTCACTGATGGCTTATTGTGAGTAATTTGACGAATTAATAAAGCGACACGACCAACGCGTTATTCGCATTCATTGCAACACCATCTGTTCACGTCACCACAACCTATGACATCAATGGTTTCTTTGCGTACCGCGCGCTTGAATCCACAGCCGCGCAGTTGTTGCCCATTGAACCTCCAGACGTCTGTTGTGACCGTATTGTTACAGACCGTCCAGTTCAGGGTCAGATCCTCCCGAGATCTGAAATCACTCTTGCAATGCTGAAAATTTAATTGGACAACGTTTGGGTATCTCCGCTTTTGACCACCAGCATTTCGCTTGTCTGCTATCAGTTGGCCGTACAACAGCTGGTTCGAAATCCGTTCGTCGCCCATCCTACGAACGGGTCCTACAACGAAGCTGATTAAGTGTCAGCTTGAATTTTATCTCATCCATATTCGCCCGTCAGATTACCTGAGTGTTTAGGACCATATCCGTCCACCGAATACTTAATATATGTTTTAGACATTGCTGATGGGAGCGGTTCAGGTACCCCACAATGTTTCCCAGTTTCACTTCCGTACAACAGTGTAGGCAGCACCACTGAGCGGTAGATAATCAGTTTGGTTTTCTTTTTTAGACTGTGGTTCTTCCAGACACAGCTTCAAGACACTGTAAATTAGCACTGGCGTCTATCGTGCGAGCTCGCAACTCGTGGTTTACGGACAAATCTGGCAACAGATTGCTACTCAAGTTTCAGATGTTTTTGTAGCTATCCACAGTGTCTTTATTGAGCGGATTTCAAATGCAGCTACAGCATGTTTGCCCATCTGTGTTGACATCTGGGTCAGATTTGGATACTGTGGTCAATCACTGAAGTTCATTTTCACTGTGTGCAAGTTGCACACTATCATACGGAAACAAAATCACACTCATCGACCAGACATGTAAATGACTTTGAGTATGAAATGTCGAATATCTAGCAATAGGTCGTCCTTGCGGTACTCAACCTCAACACCTTCCTCCGAGTTCTGAAGAAAATGTGTGAGCATTCCAGTCAGATATAAACTAAATAGGGATGAGACGTGGACGCGACCCTGTTTCCCGCCAGTGAGAATGTCAAAATCATAAGAGGTCGATCCACATATCTGCACATTTAGCTCTCATACCTACATTCAGCATTCTGATTAATTCGAGGAACTTACCTGTAAATCCAAACTTACCGAACACCGTCTACAATGCTTCCCGGTTCGCGAAATCAAACGCCTTGGTAAAATTCACAGACAGGGCGTACGGCGGCTGGTTGCGTTCATGGTATTTCTGCTGGATTTGTCGAGCAGTGAACACCGTTTTGATCTTACTGTGACTCACCCGAACTTTGCACAGCTCTGAGGGAGTATTGGCTTCCACGACTTTCACATTGATTTGGTTTAGCAGAATACTTGCTGGCTTCCCTTCGGCATCCGTGAACTTTTGAGGAAGTACTCACCGCCCTCGGATGGAGTGAACCATTACGCTCCGAAACTGACCTGCCATTCTTCAAAAAATCCCGTGACAGACCGTCTTCCATCTGCAACTTGTTTGTTTCGCAACTGTACAATATCTCTCGGTACCTCTACCAAATGTGGGGTGAGAGCGGTTGACGCTTTCTTGTGGCACTATATTCGCGGTCTTCAAATCAGTGTTAACAGGACAGTTTTTTTAGACCACAATAGTGTTTGCGCCTGGCTTGCATGATGTACCCCCATGAAAAGCACGAAAAGCAATAGTCCACGTTTTAGTCGACGCGTGGGCCAAAAATCACCTTCAGCGATTCGTTGTCAGCTCAGCAGTGTATCACCTCACTTTGCTTTTCCCACCGGTCGTTATTGATTCCGCAATGCGCTTCAGACAGTTGTCAGCGAACACTCCAGAAGGTGGCCGTTTCGTTTTCATTGTCCGAGCCCATCGTGGAAACAGGAAGCGCTGTATTCTTCCTTCGTCTCAAGTTAGAGATTGGTACATTGTTGTCTTCGAACCAGTTCGGTCGTTTTTGACGCCGTGATTTGTTCCCTGAGGTGTTGTCACATACCTTGAGGGGGATTGGATACTGGAGCGTTATTCAGTCGAACGGCAACTTCACGTTGAAAAGTTGTGGTAATCTTTGGGTTCTGCAGTCGTTTAACATCAAGTTTCTGCTATTGTCCAGATGATCTACTATAAACAGCCTTGCAGACGTGGATAAATAATTTGTTCCTGGCCAGCCTATGGTCTGCACAACGTTTAACCTCACGCCTCACTCACGTGGTACGCCCTTCACGAATGTCATGCTTTAACACGGTCGCGTAATTAAGCAAATTATGATGACCACTTTGTGGGTGGATGCACGTCGTAATGTCGCTCGTATTCTGCTGGAATCGGGTGTCTGTGATAGTCAACTCATGAGTAGTAGATAAGTAGAGCAGACGATCACCGTTCTCGTTGTCTGTACCAACATTGTGGGGTCCGAAGACTACCGGTCAGGGTGTTGAGTTGCGCCCAAGTCGCGCGTTGAAATCACCCAGAATCCAGTCAGTTACTCAAAGGTGTTAGGCGAGTTGTGTTGGACAAGTGATCTTAGAAGTGGTCCTTTGTATCTTCGGTAGGACACAGTTGGACCTTAAACGCCAGTAATTGTGGCAGGTTTACCCTGATCTAGTCCTAAACGTTTGGACGTTATTCGAGGGCTGCTGCTGTGCGATTCGCCTATCGCCAAATAATTGATTCGGTTGATTATCGCTAAACAGATATTGTGTTGCCGAGCCCTCCTGCTTTGTCTCGCTGAGGGCTGCGACATCGATGGGGTAGCGTCTCAGGTTTTTGACTATCGATGCGGCGTGGCTTCCTGGTCTTCTGTTGCTGCATCGACCTAACAACGTACGCGAATGTCTCAGATTGATGTTTGGGGCGTCAGGTTGGGTTTTTGATTTAACAGTTTGACTTGTGGAACAGAAGTAAATAGGGTTTTCGTTGAGTACCCCACTCGGAACCTTTGAGCCAATAATTCAGACATCTGGTTCACTTGGTAGTGGGGGACTGTCTAAGCCGGCGGAGCAGTAAATAAAACGTTGATGACGCATTCCGATCACTGCTGCGCGCAGTACACTCACTATGAGCTAAACCAAGCTTCCAACAGTTTGTGCGAATTTTTCGACCTTTGAGTGTAATACCTCGCGGTAGGACTTAACCATTTGGCAGTCGGATTACTCTTTGTTTGGGGATACACTTTCCAGACCTCTCCTTCTATACACGGAAACAGCAATGCTAAAAATACGAGTGTAGTTTTGTTGTATATTCATAGCTTCGTTTTTCACTGTCTACATACTTCTACGCAGTCATTAGCGTGACGTACAAACCTATGAGCTCAACTGTTCCGTTTTGGTCCGTCGGACTTGGTTAAGGCTGGAAAGATCAGTATAAACCTTCAGATCAAAACGGCACGCAAGCCTGATGATCACACCAAGTTTGCAGAAAAAGTCAGAGCACACACAGGGGGATGGTGGTAGGTTTCACTGGACTCTGATTGTTTTTTGCAACGATGTTGCGGAGTATTCTTGAAAAAGGTTTTAAAACCATCGTTCTCAACTTTTATCCTTAGCCGTAGGTACAGTTGGTCGGATCACCGTTAGTTCTGACAGTGGTCCACGGAGTTGCATTGTAATAAGTACGAATTTTGTAATCAAGAGGAAGAGGGAATAAAAATCAAGAAACAAAATCAGTTGGGTTTCATTAAACAGTATCACTAAACAGCGGATACAGGCTCGCCACGGCGACAAACTATCGGGTCAAACAGTGTTACCGAACACCAGTGTGGATAGTCTCAAATTCCCCAACCAGGAAGAGGTCACCTTCCACCTTTTCTCATCGGAACGGACAAGATTTGCATAGCTCCTGAACACGTAACCGTCCAGCCGGTTTGCAATTTCTTCCAGGTACCAGCAGCCACACTGTACAATGCACTGTGCAGTAGACGCCTCTTCGGTATACGCAGTATACAGCCGAACCAGCAAAGGTTGCATTTTCACCAGCCTGCTTATCGGTCGCAAATTTGTACATCTTTCAAACGCGCGCTGATGAAATCTCGAGTCGCCCACAAGGTCACTCTGTTTGATACTGCTTAACTAATGGAGGCAACGCTCATTGAATTTTAAGTATGTGCGAATCTTCCGCACGAATGAGCCAGGTCTCCGATGCACGGAACAAACCTGAGCACACATGCGTATTGTAAACCCCACCTTTGATCGACAAACGGACGTCTTCACAACATCGTATTTGATGGAGTTTGTTGAATGCATTACATTCTTTCAGTATTCTGTTGAACACCTAGTCAACGGTGTTGCTGACTGATGAGGAGACATTATCCAAGTGGGTGAAACGATCAACAGTCTTCAGCGGTCTGCGACTAATAACTCTGCTAGGTTCAGTGCTAAACTAATCTTGCAGTAGCACTTAACATTTTGAAGGTACAAAATGCATACCACGCAGACTAGCCATATCATTTAAACGAGTAAGCACGGTTTTTACGTCCTGTGCAGAACTTTGTAAATCGACCTTGTCCGCACAACTCAGTATTATTCAGTTCTGTCAAAGTAAGGGAAACGAAAACTGATAAACCATTCTTTTGTGAGTAGGTTGTTAGCAGTGCTGACACGTCGGTATGCAATATTTAGTTCTTCATCGGTAAGTTGTGTAACGATAAGTTCTGCAATGGAGCAGGTGACATCTGCGAGCTTTGTTTAGCGGAATTGCTTTAGCCTCTTCATCATTTGGCCACTTCATATAGTATCCGAATTTTTTGGATATATACGTTGCATCTGAAATCAACCCACTTGGTATTGATCAATTAACGGCAAAGCGACGGTTAAACACAACGAGTCTGTCAGTGTCTTTGTTATTCCCAAATCGTTCTGCCTAACTGTAGAACAACATGGGTCTCCTATGTACTATACACTATTTTCATTGATAACCGAAAAGTCCAATAAACAGTACATGATCTAAACTTGATGTGCGCACAGATTGGTGCCGGGGCTGGTTTTGGTACCCCGGTAAACAGCTGGCTGTTTCAACGTCATCGTGCGCGTCCCTACGCTACGGGTTGGAAGATAGCTTTCCATATGAAAGTTTACAGCGGAATGATCGAGGTATTCCTGGCTAACAGACAGTCCTGGACAACGAGTAACAACACTGCCGGTGCCTGGTGGGTTCACTGTTGACAGTCGAGTTGTCTATTAAGCGTCATGTTAAGGTCTTTGACGGCGCTACGGAATGACACATGTTACTCCACCACAGAGAGGTTTCAAATGTTCCGTCGCAAAGTCATAGATTCCTGGACAGCAAGCTGTTTGTATGGCTCGCAGACATCCTAGGTTTCCGCCAACCGTGGACGAATCCTGAAGAAGGCGTACGAATCACCAGCCGTAACGGATCTGCCAAGTAATTCTAGTGGCTGGATTCCATCCGAATGACAAGTGAACCAACTTTGTCACCGCTCTCCAGGATTGTGAACCAAACTTTAAAACAGCCCTGTTGGTCTTGAACTCCATGGTTGGATCGGTGTACTACCAGATGCGCCTTCTTTGACGAATCCTGGAATTACTGTTTTGTTTGTGTTGCAGCCTGATTTAAGGTACATTGAGAATTCCGGATGGGTAAACTCCACCAGAAGAGCTTATGAACCGAGCTGCTATTGATCACCTCGTTGCAACGAAATTGTACCTTAACGCGGTCGTGACGGCTTGTTCATTCCGATGACTGATTTGACTAAACTGGACCGACAGAGTTATCCATGCCTGACAGGCCAATACGTTCGGATCTGACAAACCACAGCCTCGTGGTTTTCCAGGCTGATGGTTGGAAGAATGCTGGCATCTTTTTCAAGAATATATGGCCGTTACATTGTCACCCATCCGTTGTCTTATCGCACAAATTTTTCAGTCAGAAACTCAGTCGTTATCCTACTTAGGTCTGGCCGTCGTGGACGTATCTTAACCCACGTTAAACCATGAATATTCATAACACCAGTAATTCCTCACAGCATCGGTCGTCTCACAGTACAAACCAGTTCAGCGTATTCCCTGCATAGGACGTAGACGGATAGATGGAAACATGCTGCTACTGACCCCTCTTCAACTGTCATGAAATTTAACTCTTTGGTCCCTCTCGATCCCATTTCTAGTACTCTACACATCTCACATGAGATACAGTCAATCATATTAACACTGTACCGGTGCGACCCATCACTTACCATCCAGCCTGAACCCCTCCCCGCGTTTCTTGCTCAGACCTACAATGCTCTCGACGTTGGCACTGTGAGGTAGATAGGTCAAAAAGTTGCTCTCACGCAGGCGTTAGATTCGTTGAATGTAGACGTTTGCTGCGATTCAGAGACTAGCACCTAAGAAAATAGTGAACGTATGGAACCGATAACATCCGCTGTGTCTGCTCTGTACTGGTTGTAAATTTCATTGCGGCCGCTATCGGTCAATCATAATTGAGTTCAATCCTCAGCACAACGGCCGAAATGGACCTTGGGTCGTCTGTTTAGGCCAGCGCTAGACAGTAATTCTTAACAAATCTTTCCATTGTGCTTGTATAGGCTCAAACTGACAATAGACGTCGTTTTTGAAAACGCATTTTACCAGGATGTGGGCATAGTTACGTCGATACGGCTCTCATATAGTCATCCTGGCCACAGATATGAACGCCCAGATCGGCCGCTTTCGTTGAACCGGCATCACCGCTCGGATAACGACAGGCGACTTTTGTAACTACTCATCAGGTGTAGGCTGATTTTAACAACCATTAGTTTTAGAGACCCTGTTTCATCGTTATCCTACGCTCTCTCCTTCTCTGAATCAGACCTGATCTCAGACTTGTTAGGTACCTGTTGATTATAAGTGGCTTGGTTCTATTCAAGACTATCGTTCTTGTTGTAGCACAGTCTCAGATTCGGATCATACGTTGACAAGTTGTTATTTTATTCCTATTTACTCTGGGCAACGATCCGTTCGATTTCAGCAGCTGGCCTTTGAGAAACTGGCTATACCGTCATTAGAGCGTAAATATTAAACTGTTCTAGAGTGCACACATAGCCGTTTCAACCCGAGGTCCCATATGGTGATTGTCCCAACTTCCAAAGGCCGTTCATAAATCACGCACTGTAGTATGTGGTATATTGGTTCTTGGGTTAAAGTTGATTGTGTACCGAACAATTATGTGAACATACTGTTGATGCTTTATTCCCATTATTTCAGCTCAGGTTAAGGTTTACGATGAACAGTCTGACGGTTTCAGCACCAACAACGACTAATGTCAAGACTGTACACTTTTATCACTTTTGTTTAACTTTGTGATAGACGAAATAATGAAAGACTGTTTGTGACACTCACAAGCTGCCAATGTGAACCTCTTACACGGGAGGAAACTCAATAGTTTTTAGTGTGCTACCGATGAAAATGTTTTTTGAGAACTATCGAACAACGCAGATACTGCTAAACGTTATTTCACAATCTGCTGGGTAATTCGGAATGCACCTTACAACTTCAAGATGCAAGACGCTTGACAAGTCTTCTGTGATTATACATGTTCAATGTTATGTAATGAAATGATGTATGTTGACCGGTTTGTATGCTTTTGAGATTGTGCTGGAGGTATAGGGAGTGAAATAGGAGTTCGGTTTACTAAAGATATGATTTTCCCTAATTAAGGATACACTCCTGGCGAAAGAGACGCATCCATGTGAAACCCAGCAGTCACTTGTATATGGTAACTATGAGGACCGTGTTACTTTATGGCTACGAAATTTGTCCGCTCATGGTAGACGTTGATCATCTTCTTGTTCCTGATCATTGATGTGCACATTTGATCGTCCACATTGAATTGCGTCTACAGGTAAACAACAGAGTGGTTAGAACGTGGATGTTTGGTATTGAATGTCAAACGGGTTCTTTTGTTCAATCCTTAAGTGTGCACAAACCTAGATAGTTGGCTGGTCGTCTGTCACACCGGACACTCTTTGCCGGTGCTGCAACTGATCGGCGTAAGCTGCGAGGTGAACAGATAATGACCTGATATAGCGAGAGGAGGTCGCTGACCTCACAACTCACAATAAGTGATTGGAAACTTTATTTGAGATATCGGCCGAGTTGTTTGTAGGTAAGGGTACTTAGTGACGTATGACAGTGAAGGCCTTAAGGAAGCAGTCTTGCTGATGATGCGTTAATTTCAGTTTTCGTTTGGCTGTTTGCTTGCAAGGTATGGGCGCCTTAATGTTGAAAGTTGTGAATATAGATGTTCTCTTCAGTATTTTGGACCCTTACATTCCTTTCATTTATTATTTAGTATGGGTTGTTTCCTCCTGATAACTGTATTGTCCCACATCTCAGAACACTGGTCATGGGCGTTTAGATTTATCATCACAATACTCATCATCATAGACAGCAATACATCTGTGGTTCAAACTGATGCTTAACTGCCATACAACCATGAAGAAGAAGAAACAAACCCTGTATAGGAAGAGAAAAGAAAGGGAAAGGAAAGGGAACCTAGTCACTAAAAATAGCTACGTCTGCATTCAAACATAACACATCAAGGCGCCTACATCTTGCAAACAAACAATCCACCTGTAAGTGAAAGTGAGGCCTCATCAGGAATACAGGCTTTCACTGCCGCGCGTCATTAAGTCCACCCACTTCACAGACAAGGAGGACAAACAACGACAACATTCACGCCACTGAGCTCGGTCAGCCGCCATTTCACATAAAGTTTCAAGCCACTGACTCTGCGAGTCGCGACGACCCCAGACCAAAATACGAACCCGACCTACAGTGACCAACCCCTTCGTGAATGATTTCATTTGTCTATACCTATCCAACTGGCACCTTGTGCCCGTCGGCGGTACTGTTGACAAAGTGTGG
>LUCH01003662.1:50889-62852 GCA_013368495.1 Paragonimus heterotremus | reverse complement strand
TACGCGCTCGTAGGCCGCATATCAAGTTACAACAGAAAGTAAATGATAAAAGCTGGTCTCAGTAAATTCAGTGATAACTTTTATTAACGCTGCCGTCATCTAACTATCAACCTTTCTCATTTTTATGCTTTCTCCATGACTATTCAGTAAAGTCGTAAGAAAATGTTTTAATTAATGTTATCTGGACAGCAAATGGTATCTGTTTTTGTCCAGGAAATGAAACTAGACGAGCTTTTCATTCCAGTTGCACAGTTATTAGATTCACTGAATTTAGAAAAAATGCCCAGCTCATAACACAGATGTGTAGTGTAAGGACAACAGTGGCGCTGTTGTGGTAACTACGACCAGAACGGTCATAGTCCGGCCTTGAAACTTACGTGATCTTGTGGCCTCGTTCATTACCACAACATTTTAATTTCCGTGGTTTTAGTACTGCAGTATGTCTGATACAGATACATAGCGCAGTCGGTAAACAGCTTTATTGGCCATGCACAAGTTAGAATGATCTATAGATATGTTCCGAATTCGGAAATCAATAAACCTTTTATAACGATCGAAAAGACCAAGGCAAATTTGAAGAAAATATATATGCTGATTCGTGTTTTCGTAATTACTTTATCAACTACTTAAAATAGAAGTTTACAAAAGTGAATGCCTGATCTTTGCCGGTTAATTTCCCATGGTTTAATTGAATAAATTAGGGGGATACGTTTCGCCGAAAAAAATGTAAACATGCTTTAGTAATTTAGCTGGTTTCCTAACCACATGAAGTTCAGCGTTATATTTTTATACAATATTACGTTTCTGATGAGCAGTAGGAGATTTCGGTTTACACACTGATCACAGGTGTCGCATTCCCACAAACTTTCCACTCCACCTTTTTCAAGAAGAAGCACCAGACTCGAGTTTCGCTTTGATTAGAATTCGTCAATAGTGTATATCCTTGCCACGGCCGGAACAAACTCTGGCCACGCTTTCATGAGACAACCGTTTTGATCATTGTGCCGTTGACCTCACACTAGGCGCTTTAGCTTGTGCTGTATGATCCAAAACAGCAACCTGATCATTACTCACAAGCAAGAGTGACTGAGCGTCCACGTATGATAATTCGGTCAAGGCTAATGTGAGGTCAATGACATAGTGGTCAACACGGTTGCCTCATGAAAAGCGTGGCCGTGGTTCTAATCCCGGCAGTGGTAAGGATGTGCACTACTGACGAGCTCTAATCAGAGCGAAACTCGAGTCTAGCGCTCCTTTTCAAGGGGGGCCGAATAGAAAGTCTATAAGAATACTGCATTTATTGAAACACCTGTAGCTATGGTCACAACAAAATGGCTGCATCGAAACGATAAAAACATGGACTGACATCACTAGTACACCTCGTTTGGAAACTGTGAAATATCGTCTCGGTAGTCAGAGGCTGCGTCAGATATTCAATTGTGTGAAAATAAAAGACCTTCAGTTGAGTATTACCGTGATTACTACCCCATTCCGTGTTTCACCGAATACCACTCTGATGACTGGAAGTATGTCTCGTTCCAATAAACTACTTGGACGTCTTTCTTTTTTGGATATTTTATTAATGCAGCGTTTGTGAAAACTTGAAACACAACACTACTCAGTCCTTATGATACTGTAGTAGCCTATTACACAGAAAGCCATCTAACTGAATGATAGACCTTTCTTTCTCTCTGGCTGCTGAATTACTGCCTACTACCATGACAGGATATGCGAAATATAGGTTGGGTTTATGTCCTGAGACATTATCGTATGCTCCGATGTACTTAGTACATCAATATAGTCATCGTTACCATTTCGTTATAGTTACCTGAGTGACTAAGACCAACGTACACGACTCACTGAGGGTGTAGACCTTTAAGGTGCATAATCTTTCTTGATACTACTATTACGACAGGTTATTACCATGCGCTGGTTAAAACAATCTAACGGAATGAGAGTATTTTTCCGTTTGGGTTTTAAACAGCTTTGGTCAATAACTGATGGTAATGATAACTGTCGAGCTTATCATTGTGATGCACATCGGTTTACTATAAGCCGATTGGTCGAATTGGCCATGGACAACCTGCACTGATGCAAACCTGGTGATTGTTTACACATCTCATGTCTCAAAAAATTGATGGACACGTCAAAAAATGTGCAGTACTTTACAACCGTTATCTTCACAACGTAACTCATGTTAAGTGGGATAGTCGTACAAGTAACGGGGCCGTTCATCGGCGCGCGCTTCTGAAAACTTCGAAAACACTTTAATTTGTTTCAATGCGATAATCCACTATCCTATTCAGCGACCCTTGCTGGATAGAAACCACAGAGACTGAAAATTTTCCCCCGAGACCAAGGTCGATTAAACAAGACCTAAAATTGGTCAGACAATCACATGCTGGCACGATATGAGGAGAGTGACTTCTCTGTTGAGTAAAGTAAGTAGGTATCGAGTGCCGGGTTGAATTGTACGTGGTCATTCTAACAGTTGGTCACGTGATAGTATGCCACAGTCAGTGGCGTGCCAGCAGTCCCGCAGTTGCAAGCACACGTAGTTTGGGCCATTTTGCTCCGGTTTTTCCATCCTCTTTCCTTACACGAAATTTCCTTTCACTGTATCTCGCTTCACAGTAGAAGTGAACGGCGGCTCAGGTAATGATGCCATCTCATCACTCTTGCTGTACTTTATGTCGTAAGTTCACGGGTATGTTTTGTCTGGAAGTGGACAGTAACTTCAGCGGCCTGACATATGTTGTCAGTACGCTCGACAAATTTTACTGACGATGTCTATCATTCAGTCCAGCAGCATCCATCAAAAAAGGATGACTGCACTCGGTTGATTAAGTTGCCACTGTAACTGTTGATGTGTAGCAAACAGTCTTATTGTAACTTGAGAAGACTTTGACTGCACAAGTGATATGCCAAGTTTTCCCAACAGTACACATACACATGATTTTCATCACAAACGGTCTAAAGGAAGTTCAATCTGATGTTTGTTAAAGGTAGCAAAAGAATTCTTCCTCGTTAATCTGACCATGTTATTTATAGTTTATTTGGGAAACTCTTGATCAAGATGAGCATCCTAAACATTCACAATGAGAAACACTGGAAACGAACCTTGCTATCCAGAAACCGATTACGGGGCAACTGTCGTTCCTAATTTAGACGACCACGATACTAGCAGTACCTATTTTCACAAGTTGTCTCACCTCAATCCGCACTTTCCTGGTATTGGTTATGATAGCCTGCTTAGGTTAACGCTTTCTTTCCTATCAGCTGTCATCAGTTCGGTTAGGTACGGAAAATCGCCACTCTCTTATTGACACTCACTCAAACAACTTGGCAATGATTCGGCGGAATTCATTTCAGCAATACTCGTCTACGAGTCTGTAGTTACTTACTAACAGTCAACTAAAACTGAGCGAAGCTTCGTTGATTATTTACAGAGTTCTACAAGCGACATTTATTCTGGATAAACGTTCAGCTATTTCTACCAGGTAATGCAATAAACCCCTCCACAATTCAGTAGACTTCATAGATAGTGCATTTTACCAACAGATGTTTTCGGTTATTCTCAACAGGCCTGTACAACTACGTATTCAATACGTGAATTGTTTAAGAAAATCAGAATATGACACAGGGTAGTAACCGCCGCAGATATGGTGTGCTCACAGGCAGCTTTTAAGAAATGCCGACAATTTACCCAGTTTTAAGGTCAAGCCTCACCGCCACTCGCTACTGGCTTTCGCATACTATAGTATATAATTCTTTCACTATGTTCGGCGAACATGCTAACACACGATTAATATTTTCTTGGTATTACACATCATGTACTCTAATCGATTATCTTCTCGGGCCCATAAAGACAGTATGTCCGGACTGTCAGGTTGATCAGACTTCAACAATCTATCTCTTAGCGTTTTATTTTTACAAATGAAGAAATTTGAAAGAAGCTCCGATGAATGTCAGTTTCTTCACATTCATATTGAACTTCCACTTCAGCCTCTTTCTGATAAATAACTACAGATTAACTTGAGTAGCAAGATGTCACAAATATTTCAAGTTACTGATTTTTCCATAAAGTTGGAAAAAGTCTCACATTGTCTCCGGCTTTTAAAACTTACTCTCATTCCACATTAATTAGCCAGTCGATTTATGAATGCACCTAATTTCCGTTTTCTTTTTTCTAGGGCTACTATGACTCTGCGAGGTTCCTAAAACATCTTTCAGTTTGTAATGGTACCATGTGTAAACAGTTCGTACAATTCATTGTTTCATACTGCTCTACACTGTGTTCTATAGTGCTCCGTAATTTGTGGCGCAAACTGTATTTTCACACATCGTACCAAATCACAGTACAGTCATTCATTTGTATGCAATCGGTTTTACCGTTCTCCACCCATTCAGTATTCTGGTTAATTCGCACTCAGGCCCAAACACCTTATTTTCTCGAATTTATCACATGAATTAATCATCAGATCCCTTCATTTGAAATTGATTGTGACGGTTCGTTAATGGTTCCAAGAGGTTTACAATTATCGCTATTATTTTGTGAATCAAGTTCTCTGTCTTTCAGTTTCTGAATGTGCCAGTACGTAAAAAACTGCGGTGAACTGAATGTATTGCCGCTTTGACTTGATTGTGCAATTAATTAACTTTCTCTTGAGAACGCGTAAGTGTCCTTCGTGAGTAATGCATTCTTTGGTGTCGCGGAATTCACAGTTGTTTCCATTTTCAACTGGTTCGGGGATAACTGACAAGACAGATGAGTGGTATGTTCGAACGGTTTTTGTGTGCATAACCCTGTGCTTGAGAGTCCGGTGACAATAAGCTCAATTGTTGAAAACAATAGAAATTTAACAACTCTGGAGTACTACTGGCAAATCTGGTAGATAAATCGGAAAGCTTGTTCTGATTTTACTTGATAGAAGGCGCGCATCATGTGTGATTTGGTAACACTGCAGGTGGGTCTTTGTGAACATTTGGGCAAACATTTTGAGAGGTGTTCACGAATCATTTCCGACAGCCGCGTTTTGTTTTCCCCAACTTAACCTGGTTTGCAATGACAAGTAGTAGAATGAGCATAGAGATAAAGAGAACCTTGGGAAATCAGCCTTGGAGTTTAATGTTAATACCGGAATAGTGTTGTGTGATACGATGACCACTGTTGCAGTATACACAACTTCATTTACACTAGACATCCGGCGTTGATATCTCCGTCCCTGCTAGATAGAGTAACGTAACTAATCCTTGTCTACTGTGTGGATAATATCACACCCTGGCTAAGGCTGTACACTTTTATTGAGGAATCACTTTGAACAATTTTTCTCATAACCCAAGTCTCATATCATGCACGATCCATATTTGAGTTCGTATAAGCAATTCGTGTATATCCATCACCTTCTTTAGTTATTCATCTCAAAGCCATGTGAACATCAACCTAGATGCCACAAACAGATACAAGTCTCTCCACATTGTCACTGTCTGAAACATATTATCACGAACTCCACAAACTTCCTCTGATCCATGCCAATCCATACGGCTGGGTCTGGTTTTTGTGTACACTAGGTGTGTACAGTTGTACTATTCGACGAAGATCGCCGAGCACGGGTATTTTCAACATTTACCTCTGTACACTTTTAGGGAAAAACGGACGGGACAAAAGTATTAATTACATACGCAAATATGATTCTATGATTAAGTTTTGTGCTGATTGAAGAATTCGTCTATCTTTTGAGTGAAGCCAGAAATAAGAACTTTTGTTAACATGCACGGTCTCATGAATATAGCAGTACCAGCCTACTACAGTATACTTAACCTCTAAGAAAGGGTTTTGTAACGCTAGTCTTAAATAAGTCTGCTGCAAAGTAGTACACTTAAAATTTCTCATGGAAATACTATACTAAAAAGGGGTTCCTACAAGTAAGAATTTTCGACATCGACTAACGACAGGTTTCGTGTGCTAACAAATAAAAAGCGAAACCTCATTAAAGGCGACAAATAACGTTATCCGCTTAAGCGCAATGTGAGGACTAACCCACTGTATACAGCAGCCAGAGGCTGAACGAGTACACATTCCATCAGCATCAGAATTCTTCAACCGGATAGAGATGAATTTTTAAATCCAAGCAATAAATGTATGAGAACAAATTAGCGGCCATTTCCACATATACAATGTGGGGTAAAATGTTTTGAATTCTAATACAACTGAGGTAGAAAAAATGTTTCTACTTCCCACTGATGTCAGCAGATAAATTTGCTGAAGATTATAACTTTTGCTATTGCAAACAAAACAACTCAGCTGATTTGATCAGGCGCAACAGCGTGATAAGTGACCATTTACGACTGAATAACAGATATCGGTGACAGTGCCTGACTAGATTTTGACGCCCACAGCACTGAGAAGGTGACACGATTTACTCGGGGTGCGACGCCGTCGTCTACGCGTGAGCAGTTACTGGCATACTATCACCGTCTTTGAACAAACCGTTGAAATAAATTTTCGGGGGCTGTCGCCTAACATTCAACGATCGCTTTGTGTTGTTTAACTGGCTTTCTGGATAGGAACGAAACGCTTACTAGTTAACTACTCTAAGTGCAAAGATGCACACTTCTGTCAGCAACGCTGTGTTACATATTAATCATGAGGACGCTAGTTGGAAGTTAATGAATGTGATTAACATTCCGGAAGTACAAAACCAAACGACTCCAGTTAAGATGAAGAAAAACCACACGACGCGGAAAATTCTAAAAAGCATCTACGGGAATTTTCACTCCAATGTAACCCCCAATAAGCTCTGTTCCGCTGTACTTCCCCATATGGAGCTAAACACGGAAGCATTTCCTCCGTTTTCAAAATTCAAGACCCCCAGTTAACTTGCCCTGAGGCAGAATACAAAGTGAAACACGTGATTAAGAATTCATTCTAATATAGAAAGCTAAGATAGTAGGTAAATCCCGAATGAACTGCTAATACGTCAAAGGAGACTTTAATTCTAACATGTAAAACTTTACGCACATACTTGATAAGCCACTAACAAACATCCTATCATTAACAAAGAAACATTCACCTAAACCAGAAGCTCAGCGTACGAGACTAAAATGCAAGCACATACATGTTTTTTCATAGAATGCGCCTTCTATCTCGATGGCTAAGACCGACTATAGTTGAAGCGCTTGAAACATTGCTCGATCGTAACATACTCCATGGTTAAGAAAATCTTAAACTCCCTTGACTACCTCTCCAACGTTTTTCCATAGGTCATCAGGTGCGTTCCTTACAATATGTCGGTTTGTTTTCGTTACCGGTTTTCCGTCCCCTTAACTTGACTTTTTGCGTAGGCATATGTATCGATTTTCAGTAAGTTTCTTCATTGTGTCAGCATATTACTTGATAGTATTGCTCTTCTCATTCGGTCTTCCCACCCTACGTCTGATGTCTTTACATTTACAAACCCCTCATCAAGTAACATTCTATGAACAACACAGAGACAGGCGCCCACAGGCACAGTAATTTTCCCTCTCTGTAGAAATCTATGAATCTATGGATTACTAATATGGATCATTCGGTCGTAAAATGGGAAAAAATTCAAGGGTCTCTACGTGATGCCGCATGATTTCAGTACAGAAGGTATTTCAACCTAACGCTTGATGTATAGAAGAAGTACTAGTAATATGATCTGTCCAGGAAGAGTTACCGACAACGTTTGAATAATGAAGTACCCATAGAAGCCCTCAAAGCTTTGGCTACTGAACACTATTTTATTGAAACTTACAAAGCTAAATGTTTCTCTCCCTCTCGGATACCCAGCAACAATTACATTAGTTGTTGCAGTCGATTCTCGCAAGACTTTTCAAAAACCAAAGGGACTTTACTTGAGGTACTTGTATTTTGTTTAGAATACACATTTACTTCAACATGAACAGTTAACATAAACTGATGTGATCCGAAATGCAACAATGAAAATTTTCAAGGTTTCTGGTGCAATTTACATTTGTTTATTAACTAGACATTGATCTCGTTAGAAATGAGTTGCCGCATGCACCTCTTCTACTACGCTCTACTGCCTTGCTTACAACTGTATATTGGGTTTTTAACATACCTGTGAAGATCCAAATACGGCTCAAGCGAGTCCCCAACATCTCGGACCAAATCAGTACCACGCATGTATTGTGCTGATTCGAAATTAGTAAAACCTAAAACAGGATACAGTAGATAAAGATTATTAATATCTCTTCTTCTACCCAATACTAGACTGAATCGTTTAACTTAACACATAAAAACCCAAAGGCAGACTATCACAGAGTGACTCTAAATACCTAGGTGCATGATCAGTGACAGTGGTGTCAACTAAACTCTTTTCATCAAACGTCTCTGGGGTGACCACCTAGGTCTATAAGCCACCATTAACTTGGGACATCTTTGTAATTTATCCACTGGTACCCGATCGCGATTTCTCAAGTCAGCTGATTTGCGAAGAAGACATTGAACCTGCAATTATATAAAATTCAAATACCACTTCAGTGTTACAGTTGCACATTGATACAACAACGGAATAACCAAAATCGAGTCAGCATCCAAATACTACAACTACCGAAAACGGTTAGCAGACAAAGATTATGAACATCTTCAAGCCTTGACATAAAGGAGAGTACTTGCTTTGCCAAGTTACCGCGAGTTCAACAGTAATTCAGTTACGGTTCGGGGCTCCCTCAATTTTTCTTGTCCACTAAACTAGCATCGTGCCATCTTCTAAAACATACCCAGTTGTTCGTTTAGTTCATGAGAATTCGATTGCTGAATGCACATCTACTTCCGTTTGTGATATGAATTCAGCAAACTGTACGTCACTAAAAGTATTCTTTGAGAAACTTTCATGATGTACGTTGAACTCATCTACAGAGCTGTCTCTCAACCCAACGTCGCCAGATTAAATTGAACCTAGGAAGTAAGTCCGGTTGTGTTCAGTTTGTTTGCAGTTGCAGATATCCACTCAGGTGACGCCAAACAGTTTGCCAGCTCCAGTTCAGAATAGTTCTTACTTTCCTATAAATGTGGCTGTGATATTTACTAGATGCAGAATGATTTTCAGTGCACTAATGCTCAAAAACTATTGGACGCTTTCTGGTAACCAGTTTTACTAGGCAATCTTAGACAAATGGGTGTAAAGCGAATAGATTTTACCTCTGCAACAGTCGAATCATACTAGTTACAGTAAACAATGGTGTTATGCATGATTACATAATTTCATTCCAGTGAAGTTTAAGTTGATTGTAACAGTTTCTACTTAAAAATTTCCCGTTGAGCAAATATGTCACAGTAACAAACTGATCGTAGTAAACGGGAGACTCCTGAATTGTCATTGCTACGTTTCAGAGCACTCCGTAGAATTAAGTGAGTAATTTCATTGGTCAAATCAAATTGATGGATATGATGTAGTTGTACGTTTACAACTTTGTGCTGACATTTTCGAGGGTCGAAATTTCACTTTGTGTACATGCAATTCGATGCTCGCCCCCTGACATAATTTCTAAAGACATTGTTTTGGTTTATTAAGTAGAGGCATTCGGAATGAGATTGGACAAGTCTTATTGAAAACCAACTGACCAACACACAACTGTTCGCAACCGTCGTATTTTACTAAAGGAAACGCTCGCTGCACTCATTACAATTCGTCGATAGTGCATGTCTTTACCGTGGTCAGAATCTGAATTCTACCCAAGCTTCTTGAGGTAACCGTGATGATTACCACGCCACCGACTTCATCTTATTCTCGACCAAATTACATTGTATGAAATTTCAGCTAGACTAGCTTGTAAATAGTGCTCATTGTTCCCAATTGGTTGCTAGGAATACTTGAACCATGAGGTCAAGTACGACCGAGGACCCCACTACCAGAGTTTTCAGTGAAGTTGATGTTACATAATTCCGTAAGCTGGAAGTTTTAAATGCGTGGAAATTACATCAGAATCAGGACTCATTTTTCATGTGATACGTTTAAAAGTATTTCCATCTCTTTACGCTTAATTTGAAAACACAACACCTACGTGCTATCTGTTAACGGACGCGTACTTTTAAGCACTCACAGAATAAAAACAATCGCTTAAATATATTCATTCGATTATTGACAAAAGTCTTCCGGCGAATACATCGGGAAGCATGCGAGTAGCGCGTTAACACAATCTCGGGAGATAACAGTCATTCATCCAAAACCGACCTGACACAAATTACTCAGTCTTGTAACGAAGTCCGCAGGTAATCGTTTGCATACACACAGGCAAACACACAGTTCTTCACTGCTCCCCAGCCATGATTGTAGGGAATCCTGAACCCAGTTCTATGAAGCTAACTGAACGGCTGAATGTACACAAGTGTGAAAACCTTTGTTTTTTTGTTTAAACACCGAAGAAGGCAAAATCGACCAGCTTAATTTCCCTCTAAACAACATACTTTTTAGTAGTACGGGACTCTGGTTAATCATAGCTGTCGCGTTCCCATAGACTTTCCAGTTGGTGCCTTTCCAAAAGAAGTACTGGACTCGAGTTTCATTCTCATTAGAACTCGTCAGCAGTACATATCATTTCCACTGCCGGGACTAGAACCATGGCCACGCCGTTCATGAGGCAACCGTGTTTACCACCACGCCATTGATCTCACATTGTTTCAATTTATATGAAAACCAAAGTCTCTTACTACTCATCAGTAACCAAATACCGCTCAACAAGTCAGTGATTTATGTGATTTCAGCTTGGAGAGGAGTCCTAGTCAAGGGGTCATCGATTGGGGTTAACAGACAGTATACTCTTATTCTGCTTCATTGTTTTACATTTGACGATTCTGATAACTATGGGATTCGGCTATATTACAAATTTCTGCCATAAGCACCGTTCATGTGATGGGACACGAGCAGGCTCCGTGACGGACTCATGCGGTTACGTGTATACACCTGTGTCGAATTTTGTGATTCATTGCTTGGCAAGGTGGCACTGCAGTCTAAACAAACCACGTGACTAACTGCGAGTTCGTGGGCTCGTTTGGATAATGGGCTTGTTCTGGACAGATTAAAAATCGGTGTATAACTGACCCTGTATGAAGGTTTGAAAAATGAGAACAGCATCTTCTGTGTTCGATCCACCGCTCCGGTACTACACAATAAGAAAGTCCTAACACAGATAAGAGTTTCGGTCAACAAAGTTTGTGGACCGCGTATTTGTTAGTAGTTACATGGTCATTGTTTCGAATTGTTTGATTGATTGTGAGCCAGGGAGGTTAAGTATCCGCACGAACTCTTCTGAGCGCAGAGTTCAGGCTCTGTTGACTTGTTTTACCAATCGGCTGGGATTTCGGCGAAGCCACTAAGACGTTCAAAGAATGTGTTCGCAACGCCATACGATAACTGAGACACATTTAAAATGGTTCTGGATGTTTCTGTTCGGTGCACTCACAATCATCACATAAAGTGCGCACTCCTAGGTGATCGAATAAAAGTTTAGCAGTGTGCAAAGCAGAAAAACTGGTACATCATCGTACGTGTATAGAATTTAATACAACCAGAAAGTTATCATCAATTTAATTTGTCAAAAGAAAAACTAATAAAATGAAAGTGGAGCACACGGTTTTCGTCAACAACAAACACGTGTAATTCACTCAACTGAAATAAATTATTGAGTGACGTTACTGTTAGAACAATATGAAGAAGGGTGGACGATGTTTCAAAAGTTCTGAGCCTCATTGTGACCCAGGTGACCCCGAAGTTAAAAATTATACATCTGTATCATTGACTTAATCTGTTTACTGAAGTTCACTACCACTTTCACTACTTCTTTCTAATCTGTGGTCTGTGATCCTCCCATTGTGATTGAAGAAAGCACCATAGCTGAAGGTGAAAGTGTCACCCAACTTTTAGTTTTACGGACGTGTAAACCATATATATATATATATATATATATATATATATATA
>LUCH01003662.1:28112-45454 GCA_013368495.1 Paragonimus heterotremus | reverse complement strand
ATCATCATCATCATCATCATCATCATCATCATCATCATCATCATCATCATCATCATCATCATCATCATCATCATCATCATCATCATCATATGACTGGTACCTACTTAGGCCTAAATATTTTGTACATATTTTGATGTTGATTAGAAGCCATTCTCCATCTAGTCCAGCTTGTAAACTGTTCTACGATGGGACCAACAGAATTATGCAATGCGTCCGTAGTGAGCAGAAGGCACACGCTTAAAGTGGAAGCGATGGAATTGATGTGGTTAATGGTTAAAATCCACCCTGTTTGTTGCCAGTTATCAGGTAGGTATACCCTAGTGAGCTTCGATGGAAATCAGTTTAATGACACAACTTGGAGCTTTTTTGGCTGGTGAGAAAGTTGCTTTAGATTCCACTAAGTGTCCCAAAGATTACTGCATTGAATCTGTTTGGTGTTTGTGAACGTCACTGGGCAATACGTATACGAAACTATCTAGTAAAAGTCATCACACAATAATAAACCTGAATCCAATCAAGCACAGAGTTTAAAAAATAATTTTAGCTTTTCCAAAGACAAAGAACATTCAGTTGTTCCGGTGAAAAACAGTGACCCGAAACCAGCGACATAAATGTCTGTCGGTCACATTTGAATGCTATTTGGACTGGGCCTTTAGTCGGCTAGCAACAAGTAATTCATTCCAAGTACACTTTTCATGAACGAACCGTATGTTTTTGTGCACCTGTTATCTTCTGTGCCATTTCAAGTAGTGTTTTCACATATATGTGTCACTGCATGCACACCGACACAGTTGTCAGTGGGATAATTTATCTTTCGAAAGTCTATTCGGTGCAGCAGCATATTCTTCAACACAGTTTTGTTTACTCAAATATGGCTGAATTTCCGTCAGCAATTGCCAAATCCCACTAGTAATTTTACAAAACCACTCGTCTTTGTGTATTAATTAAGAGAAGATTACCATAAACTTGATTTGTTCTGCGGTTAACTTGTTCCGATCACCTCTGTATGATTGGTGGTAGGATTTGTCATTTACCGTTTTGCTACTTGGTGATTTCAAGACATGCACAATTCCGTCTACACTTCGTCAGCAATTTTTTCAGATGACATTATACTCACTTGTAAGTAGAAGATTTTCTTCCCCTTCAGACATCTTGGTATAATGTGTAATCATACAGACACACGAGTTAATTCGTGTCACATTATGACAGCAAGTAGATGTGTCGAAACCATTCCGGGTCGTAGCTATGGTTTCAGTCAATCAACCAAAGTCGGCCAGACGGCGGATTAGGGCCATAACCAAATGAACTGCAGTACGATTACGTAATCTGGTGCTTCGTCCGCAAAAACGATTCGTTCTTGTTTTGCAGCCTGCTGACTTGAGTGGTTTCATCTCAGTCATCGACAAACACACACAGGACGTAATCTTATCCTGCATCCAGAACAGTGAGTGATGACAATATTGTGTATACTAATGAGTCTGTGATTGTTGTGACTTTGAGTTCAACCGGTTAGACATAATATTTCCATCTTAGTATCTCTTACAATTGTACTTACCGGATGAAGAACTACCGGGAACATGTGTTCTTCACGCTCAGCATTTTCTGGCTGAACAGAGTTCTGTTACCAAAAAGTTTTCAAATCCGCCTGAGAAATACAGAAACTGAAGGGAGACAACCATCCGTAGACAAGATATTTGCAGGTACGGTTTTTTCAACAAAATTTTTTGAAGGTTATACAAGGGGAATTTTCAACCTGTCCTAATGCATAATCGAACTTTTCCACAATATGAATTGTTTTTTTGCATGTCTCGACAAACAGAAGCTAATACGATAACACTCCTGTGGAAGATCACTTGAGGTGGTTGAAACGTAGAGTATTATAACTTGTTCATAACGTTGTGTTATCGTCACTCCATTTATCAATAGTATGAACATGTTCGTTTCACAGCCAGCACAAATCAAACATGTATGTTGTATGCTCACAAAACGAACATTCTCACACCTACACACGTCCTTTATTGATTGATAATGGGTGTTAAATAATGCCTCCTCACAGAACAATGTTTCGTTATTTGAACATGTTCACTAATGAGGGCATTTGATTCTTCAGGTCAGTCAGTTTAACCCTTATCATTTGAAAAAGAGTTCCAATTTGATTCTAGTGATACTGGTTTCAATTCTGTAAGACTTTTCTTTATGATATTAAAGCAAAGTCGACTGAATTTCCTACGGTTGGCTATCTACACTCAAACTCAGCCTTGACGCGTCATCTCAAAAATTGCAATGTCACCGTCGGGTCCACGGAAATCCACTCTAACAACATAAAAATCTCAGATTCCGTCAGAATCTTGCTTCTATGTCCTTTGTGAGGCTGCGCTTCATAACTGATGCAATCCACATGAAGTCACTTGTAAGCGGTATTGCACTTGACTCCGTTCAGAACGGCAACCATACGCCAGTCATCGCCCCTTTCGAATACTTCGATAATACGTCTGCGTGTTTCAGGACTGATGCGAGTGTAATTGCGTCCGTCAGCCATGTATACAAGAGAGCTAATGAAAATGTTCCCACAAACTGATTAACTCCCATATTACAACTCGAAGTCTACCACGACCCTAAACCTCACTCCTATTGGACGTGAGATCCACAGACACTCCTAACCACTCGCAACCTTCTACCTGTCAAAAGAGCCAATACGGTCCGCAGTTTGATGAGTTAGTGGGGACAGGGTCAGATGATCTGTGCTCCACTTTGACCGCTAACCCTGTTCTCATTAGGCAAAGCCGCTGACATCCCTTGAATAACCCGTGCAACTTCCTCTATCAAAGTAGCCAATCGGAAGTGCTCTGATTAAGATTGGTTGTCCCTTCCGGCTAGTTGGACCAATCGCGTTCTTGCCGTCACGTCCAAGATTCTAATGTGGAAATTCTAATGCACCAAAGTGATTTGCTTTCGTATGAAATGGAAAATCTTGCGCCTAAAATGGAAACAGATATGTAAAATGGTATAGAGGGGACACTTCTGTCGGGCATTGTGTTTGCCATGAAGTGGTTTATTAACGTTTCCAGAAACATCCCCAACGTTATTTCTACAAAGGATACCTAACAAATCTACTTCATACGAAATGTGATCATCAGATGTTTCTTTTCAATAAACCCAATTCATTCGTATCTGCATTTTGATGGATTTAAGATGCTACAATTAACTTGTTGTAGAACCAAGAAATGAATCAGCAATGTTACAAGGCAATCTACAATGACTTAAGGTAACTGTTCACGACAAATTCCACCAGACTAAGTCCGTTGTGTGTTGGAACAAGGTTCCTCTGCAACACCAGAAAAATTCCAAAGAATTCGGTTCCTCCATTACGTTAGAAACAGAACGTTACCCCAGTTAGCTCCCGATAAAAACGACAAAGTGAAAGCAGGAGACAAGGCCCTCGAGGACGATGTGTGTATTGGTCCAAACATAAACAAATAGTCCACACATACGATGAACGTAACAGATGAAAATAATGCGTAGCAATAGAATAAAAAGTTGACAGACTCCACAGTTATTTCCCGTGAAGAAATCATTTTGCCTCTCAACTTAGACGCATTGCTTACTGTTTCGTAATCATGATAGGCATGTCGGACATAATCCTTGTCTTCACATTTGTAAGCTTGAAAACTGATTTGCCAACACCAACGGAGTTTACTGACTAACATACCGTCTTCATCACTGATAGGCATTAGGACAAACTGCTTACAAAACCTGGTCTCAACTCCTATGAGAGTTGTGGTTGACAGTGGTTATTTTGTAAGCTATTCATGAATGGCTGATAAGTTCAACCTACTAGAATGTAATGAATTCCGAAAGCTAAGGGAAACAGGCAAGCGATCATTTGAACTCTACATGTTTCCCCGTCGGAATTGTAGACTAACCATTGAACGCCACTGTCGATCATATTCAATTTTTACTGCTAGCAGTAACTTCACTAAATGTAGTCATCAGTGACTGACGGGTTAGCTATTAAGTTCAGTACATTCACGTATATTCGATCATTATGTCTATATTAATTTTACTGTACACGTTAAAAGAAGTAATATAGCATAAAAGTTATTCTGGACTGTAAGTGCTAACAACTGGCACAGATATAAAACGTGCACTTGAGAAACACCTGGTCTTTTACTGCTAACAATAAACTTAACCAAAGAACAAAAGCAACAAATCTTTGAATATAAACCAAGACAGTATGTTCCCGTGTCATATAGAACAATAGACTTAATGATTCATGGTATCTCGTTTGAAATATCTCCTACTTACACATCTCAGCAACTGTGTATTGGTAAGTCCTGCTTGTTCATGCTCATTGACATGTGTTGTCATCCCAAAAAGTTCACACGTCTTTTTTTAGAAGTTGAATCATCTTCTAATCAATCATGTGTAGTCTCTGGGAAGTCCCGAAACTATGTATCGTTTATCGTTTATTCCTCATCTTCGCACTAAAATCGTTCATTCTCTATCTCCGCAAAACTTCAGTAAAACTTAGTGAATTTATTTCACAGGATTTGAAGACGCTCAAGCTTAGAGATTGAACTTAATAGTTCGTGTATTCTGTGCGCCTGTTACAAGTGTGTGCAACATACCTCCAGTTGGTTCCACACTTCAACACCATGTGTCCTCCAACATACATCCAGTAGACAGTATGAAAGATTTTCTCATCAGATACACGTGTCAGGTTGTAAGTTAACGTTTTGCTAAACAATAGAAGAACTTGTTTTGAAACACAAAGTCCGAGCTGTTTCAACTTAGTTTAATTTTCATATTCGCACATCGCCAGACAACTTTTATTTCTTGAATAACGTAGAGAACTTGAAGTGATTTCTTCATAATCTGCCACCTAAGATCTCCAAATATCTGCTCAGATGTTGCCTGATTTTCATAAACTCTTGAGATGATTATTCGTTTTATATTTTTCTTCGCACAACAGAAAAACTGTTCCGATATATGTACCCCACTAATGTGATCTCGCGAGTGATTGGTTTCCTTTAGGTGGGAAATAACTACAATGTCTACTCTTCTCGGGTTATTCCATCCAGAAATGTGTTCGAACCCACAATCATTCTGGAATGTCTTTAAATGAAGCTTCAGTTCTGTTCCATGAATACTCGGAAGGCCCTTGCATTTCGCCCAGGCAATGTCCTATGGAGTACTTTCTGTGTGAATTACAGTACGAAGCGCGCAACTGAGAAAACCAGCAAGAAATTCATAATTATTCCAAGATTCATACACATACCGGTCAGACCAAGGTGGACGGATCGTCAAGAACAAAAAGGGTGCAAAGTGGACTAGTTGGTGCCACACGACCAATGGGGTCGGGTAACTTCAGGACGACGAGTTTACAATGACTCCTCGTTGCGATGAAGCAACCAGCTCGATAGATCAAACCGCCGGGTTCCGGCAAACGTCGGGCGATTTGCGAAACTAGCTTCTGCTTCCTAATTCATTTACCCGGGATCACGCCGGACATTAAGCCCACTACATTCCACAATGAAGCACTTGCCTATCTAAAAGTCATCACAGCTACAAGTAAGTTGATGAGTACTCTGTGAAATGAACTGTTCTGGCATTCGCGTTGTGCTTTGGAAGAATGTGTGATAATAGTGTTGAGTAACTTGTGCTAAATATCACGTTAGAAACAACACTTTACTGTCTCCTCTATATTGCACCTGCTTGTACCCACGTCTTTTTGACACAGCTAATTCTTTTGGATTCTCTGTGGAAATCAATAAAACTCAATGAGTAAACAGTAGCTATCAAGCTCTCATAGAGAATGTCAACACGAGATCAAATGCGTCACGCATACACACAGTTTGCGATCTGCGAAATGGACAGTGAATTGAAGAATGCTTGCAAAGGATGGGTGAGAATTTGCCTTAATTCTTGTGTTACCCATATTTTTTTTTGACTCAATTTGCATTGACCAACACACAGTGCCATCTCTCCTTTGCTTATTGTTAACATCAAGAAAGACAAGTATATTTTCCTTCTGAAGCTCAGTTGACAATCGTACGTTTGCTTGTAAAATGCTCAGAAAATTCAGCAGTTTTATGCTGTCTCCATATTTTGTGTGAATACCATTGTCACCAGTATGTTGCCCAAAAGACTGAGTATCTTCTAGCGAATACACAACAGAATTTTATCATAGATCTGAATAATTCAGCTATTATTGTAACATGCAAGCCGGCTGTTTCTTCTCTGATTGTCTGTTACACTTGCGGACCAACTGTGAGGCAACGTAGAGACACTGAGGGACAGCTTTCTTCCGAAATATGGGTTCCAACTACAATCCCGTAAAAGGAAACAACGAGGAACAAGTATGAGCCAAAGACCCAGTAAGCCATGCACACGACTTACACAAATAAAAACTTAAACGGCACCGACAACATAGCAGCATGTCCTGTTACACAATTCAAATTCAGCCCGTGATCGCTTGCTGGTTTCGGTTGCACGTTCAAATATCAGTCTCAGAGCGCCACCCATCGCGTAGCCATCTTTGTTTATATCCTTCGTTTTTAGAAACAAACCTTGATATTTTTAGCACAAAAGAATATTACTGGTTCCAGTCCGTTGATCCGAGTAGAATCCTGAATGTTACGAAACAATTCAACATCACATACAAAATCGACCGTTTCTCTTAATTACACATTCGTGAACACTGAAAGTACGTCAAGAAACCACATACCATTTCCATTCAGATTGGAACTATGTACTGGGTCGCACAATTTGAATACATCTTCTATACTAAATTTTGAAACCTATGTGCTAATTAGTCACCAAAAATGTAGTAATTATCCAACCAGGTCTTGATATCGAGAACGTACAGTTGAAAGTCGCGGTAGCGTTTACGGTTTGTAAACCTTCGATAATATGTACAACTGTGGGATCCTACTGGTAGTAGGCCTAAAACTCATACTGTCCTTCGGCTACGTATCCGATCAGAAGAAGTCTGCAGAACATGAAAAGTCTACATTTTCACCGACTTCTTGGTTTGATCTTTAGCTTATTTCGGTTGAACATTTTTTTCTCACTACTGCTGTATGTCACAGCTGGCCAGAACATATTAGATGTCATTGCCACTTTGCAAAGTAGGTCTTTCGATGTGACAGTTCAAACTGCTGATCGGTAGTTCAGGATTTGGTTAATTTCAAGTTGAACATGACTAAGAGTTAAGCATAAATTTTGCAGTCAGGTAGACTTTTCAGCTAGTCTTCTTCCAAAGGAAGCATTAAACTCCAGTTTCTCGTTAGACCTTGCCAGTAGAGCCTATCCTTGCCTAGCAAGTTTGACGAGATCGGATATTTAAACCTGTATCTGAAATCTTCATCAGGAGGCTATTGTTGTAAACCTTCTGACCGGCCACAAACTAGTAACATGCTTGATAGAAATCCAGCTCTTCACATCGTGGTAAAGAAAACAGAAAAATCTCATTTCGAAGAATGAACTGACTGTTTCTGTGAACTACTCCCAAGTCGAATCAAAGGACGAGTGTAAAAAACCATTTTGATCCGTTCTAAAACGTGGGCGAGAGGGTGACCAATACAGGGCATTTATATGATGTATGGTGACTTACAAACATTTTGGAATCACAAGCTTGAAGGGCAGTTAGCGAAAATAGTATTTGAGGTCAGTAAGTATAGCAGAATGAAGGTTAACTGGACGAAAAACATAGCGAAGTTTACTTTTGGATTGTTCTGGGAATTTTTGTTCACCCTGATTGAACAAGATCATTTCCCCGAGGAATGAGGTAGTTTTGGAAAGATAAAGTAGGATTCCGTAACAGTTATCGATTGGAGTTAACGGCACATAACTGTCTCTTATCGATTTGGTCGGGTAACATGTTCATTATTCACAAGTGAACATTATTTCGCTTCCAGGTATGGTAATTCGGTTGTGCCTAGTTTGATGTCAATGGCTAAGTGGTCAACCTAGTTGAAAGATAAAGGCGTGTCCAGAGTTCTAGATCAAGCCCTGGCTAAGAAAAACATCACCAACGAGCTTTATTAGGAGTCTAGCGTTCTTTATCGAACAAAACTAGCTAGAAAGTCTATGTAAATGTAAAGATTGCGATTAACTTTGAATAACGTTCAGTGTATTGTGCATCTTTTTATGTGGGAAGGCTGCCTTACAATTCAAAATTATTTGGAAACACTGGTTCCCACTGATAAACTTGAAAAAGGCCAATAATAGCGTGTAAGATGTCTTTCGCATTGACATTTCGTTCGTTTCTCATCGGTTACTTTTGCGAAATTAACATACACATTATATAGCGAGGGGGCAAGCAGCTAGGCAAAATCGATCTAGTCATGTCTGAGACAGTCAATCAGATGACCAAAGCGGAAGCAGTAAGATGCAACTGAAGCGTACTGATTATCAAGAACATGAATAGAATTGCTGAGATGGGGTTAGAAAATCTATACGGATCAAACACAATTAAGAAGATGTACATCGATTTATACCAATTAAAAAAGATGACGTAATATGCATTTAGAATGGATAAGGGTGGTTCAATAGTTGTTAGATTGTATGGAGAATACACGGGTCTAGATGGTTTGGGTTTAGAAGAAAAGAAAAAAACGAACGTAAAATGGAATCAAAGAGTATTTGTTGCATTTTTATCAGCATAGCGCAAGGTTAGTCACCAAATGTTTCTGGGCGCATAAGGTGGGATTCAGCCGATGTATTGAGACAGCTTCCGCAATATTGAGAGGCTGTTTTAGTTTGGGTCTGAAGAACAATCTAAAGACATTCTTTGGGTCTAATGAATGTCCGGTCTGCAAAAGGTGTTTTGTAATGGCACTGACGGCACAACCGACCCACGAATTCAGAAGCCATTTCGGTATGTGTTCGTTGATGCGTGTGCCGAGGTGCCTCCTAGTTCTGCCGACGAATCTGCTTCCACAGACACAATCGAACGTGTATACAATGTTGGATTGGGGGAAAAGGGGCACCACATCCTTTCTGGGTGTAGTTGGAACACGGGTAGTTTCATCCACGTAGATGAGTCGGGCGGCGTTATAGGTGCGTTTGAGCGCTGCATCTAAACGACGTTTTATGAGGACTGAAACATTATCACTTTTTAAAGGCAGGGTTAAATAAACCGGCTTGCGGGGGACAGTGATGGGTATAACGCGTGTAGGTTGTAGAGTAGAATACTTTTGGATAAACCTTTCAGGATAACCATTTTCTATTAGAATCTCACGCAGTAATATCAGTTCATTTTTTAACTGATCTTCTGTCACGATACGTCGAGTTCTGTGAAACAAAGTCCTAACGAGGCCACGTTTGTGTGTAATTGGTGCAAAACTCTTAAAATGTAAGTATTGCCCTGTCCACGTGGACTTGTGATAAACACGTCTAGAAAGGGATCCATCCTTGCGTTTTTCTAGCAAAACGTCTAGGAATGATATTATTCAGTTTTGTTCGAATCCGAAGGTGAAAGTTAGTTAGTTGTGTAAACTATTTAGCATCTGGTGAAAATGCATCATCCTCTTTTTTAATTGGTATAAATCGATGTACATCTTCTTAATTGTGCTTGATCCGTATAGATTTTCTAACCCCATCTCACCAATTCCACTCAATCTATATGGATTTTTGTTTTGTTTCGAACCAACTCTCTCTCTCTTTGGACTCCTATTACCCATTTGACCCACATCAATTCTATTCATGTTCTTCATAATCAGTACGCTTCAGTTGCATCTTACTGCTTCCGCGTTGGTCATCTGATTGACTGTCTCAGACATGACTAGATCGGTTTTGCCTAGCTGCTTGCCCCCTCACTATATAATGTGTATGTTAATTTCGCAAAAGTAACCGATGAGATAGGAGCGAAATGTCAATGCGCAAGACATCTTACACGCTATTATTGGCCTTTTTTAAAATTGTTTGTTCAGCGTCACGTAACTGACATCATGCTAAGGAATTCTGAAAATTTTATAACGAACAATGGAACTGACGGATAGACTGATGTGAAGAAACTCTGTGTCCAAAGAGAGATTATTCCTCGGAAATGAGCTTTCTCAATTGGATACAGTGAATGTATATTACGAAAAAAGTCTTTTAACAGAACCATGTCAGAACTAGAGCAAACGTAATGGTAACTTGCAAAATTCATTGAGAATTTTACATAATTAACCAGACAACCACAACTAAATGCAAACTGCCTACCGAGCACGAAATGTTCTCAAGTAATTCCCCGAATATCACCCTTTCGTTTTCACATTTCATTGTATTTCTAATGTTCACATCACAAGTAAATGGTACGAGAATGTGCAATTTTCTCACTATTTTCGACGTGGAGTGTAAACAGGACCATTACTAGTAAACGATTAACACTCATACTGACTAGTCAGTTTAGAAGACAAAGCAACAGTGGCGTTGGTGGATTCCAGTGTGAACTGTTCGAGAAATCCTGCCGGGGCAGTCGATCCCCTGGATCATTTGGTGGATTCCATATGAGACAGGGGGACGGGTGGGTAGCCGAGTCCAAATGTGAAATTTCCGAGCTCCTGGCGTGGCTTCGTAGCTCAGCTGGTAGAGCGCTTGCCGCGTAGAGGCATGGTGTTTCTGTCGCTGGTTCGAATCTAGCCGAAGCCCTGACTATTCACAGTTGGGTCTCATCTAAATTCGTGAATCTGCCAAACTACTTATAAGTAATAGAAATAACATTGCAGTTCGACCGGACCCAACTTGGCTACATAGGATAAGTTCATTGTTTTATACACAGTAATGCTGAATTCCTTCATAAACGACTAACGATTACACAGCTTCTATGAACCAACTAGAAGTGACCGTGTCCAGGGCTACTACTTGATTAACTGTGGTTTATGAGGTGAAAGAGAGCAGCATATAGCACTTTTTTGAAAATTTCTTCAATTTGGCTCTCCAAATAAAGCCTCCTATTTGGGATCAGACAGAAAACCAGATACGTTTTAGGGAAGTATATGATTAGCCGCCGCTATAATGTAGAACATGTCTCATGAGATAGGTTTACTGTGATAATAGTGAGCTTCTGTGTTCATTTTAACGTACGTTGTTATAACGAATGTTTTCAATGTAATGGGCAAATAACCTTTTCGTGCTCTTACTACTGTTCATCGTAACATACGATATTGCTAAACTACAAAATTGCATCACGTACCATCTCCACCTGTTTGTTCTATTCGAATTGATGGAAGATCACAGATGTTCACAGAGGAGTGTAGATAATGAAATCAAACACAAATGTTACCCCGTTAACAAGGATTGCTACTGGAAACAACCGCGGGGTGAACATTGTTCAGCTACGTTTGTTTACGTATTCAATATAATGTTAAGTTTATACGCTATGAATGGGTCATGTATTGAGAACCGATAAAAACAGCTGAGAGGTACATTTTGCATTGTGACCGCGCACTGAAGAAAATTTGTATTGCAATCAAACTTGTAATTAAAACAATCGTTTAACATATCTTCCATTATGGACCGTATAGAAAAAGAAAATGTTACGTATGCGCCAGACTACAATGGTAACGGTTGGCACGATTAACGTGAATTGTTTACCGTACAAAAATCGTCTAATTATATTGGGCCTCTAGGTCTTTTTTCTAATGCCGCCTCACCATGTACATCTAGTCATTGTGGATTTATTCAGTGATGCATACCATTGAATATACGCTTATTACTATGCGCCAGTACTGAAGTCTCCGAAAGGAACCCGAGTTTCTTTTTTCGTACTTTTAAAAGCATCGCCTTTGGGGATTCGATCAACGAGATTTCAATTTTACTATTGTTGCAGGTGATATTTTATTAACACGGTTACAGGTCGATTGTCAATTAGTGACTTGTAAGGCACGTTTAAGAAAAAAGTTTTAGACAATCTCTTGATTCCGTGTTGACAGATCTTCGCAATATTTTCAACCAAAACCTTTGCTTATCAAAAAAATAATGTCTGTTATTGTCCATGTTTCTTGTTGGGTTACCGTTTCCTTGTTAAATTCTGTGCTGATCATGCTGACCGTATTTATAGTTTCCTATAAAACTGACAGAACACCGAGTTTCCGTGAAAGGCTACAGGTTGTTAATTGTTTTTCTCACTCATAGTTTTTCAAAAGACGAAGACTCATCGACCGGTCGTCATTTTAACGTCCACTGCGTCTCACACAACCTGGCCGATTGGATTCCTCTAGTGTCAACTACGATGTTACTGTTTGTACAAACCCAGGCATGCGTGTCAAGTGCAAGGGTATATTGACGCATGTTACCACATCTAACGAGAGCACACTGACACATTTCGTCGATTTCACACGCCACAGACCTTCAACCCACGCCGCGAATCGGGTGCAGAGTGCGTGTACCATCGTATCACGTGAGCTTAACTGCTAGCAGGCCTACACCAGTATGGAGAAGCACTGCCTAACAAGCAGTGTAAAAGTGCCAAAATGCTACGCCTACGGGATAAAATGAGCAACGGTTATGGACCAGAAATGGCCCACACACACCAAACAAATGTGCACCATCTGTGAGCGTTTCTGGCATCCCGTAAATGTTTAATTGGCGAGGTCCTTTCTAGTCTAATTGAGGACAACATGCGATACAACCATAACATACAACGCAGAATTATCAATCCCTAGTTATGAATGTGTTGCAGTGGAGATAGAAACCAAGAAAGAGGTACATATACCACCAATAAAAATACGATACCGTGAGTAGAAAAAGTGAAATAAAATTGAGGAGATAACCTCCGAAAATCGTAACACTTTCACTGATATTTATTCCTAACGACGTTTGTTATACGAAACGCCGAGTTCAAACAACAAGTCCTGCGCTCTCACAGATATTACTTACAACGATTGAACAACTTCTTAAACGGAATAGTCGAGAACCACTGACACTGCTATAACAACCATCTTGCCAGTGGATATACACTTTTTCACTACAACACCAGTCACGTCAGATTCAGTTGAGACTGAACAATGTTTGCATAAAGTGTTCACACTGTATTACCATTGTACTAATCCAGTGCATCTCAAACAGTCGGTTTTCCATGGGCTGTATCCACAAGGATTGTGAACGGATGATAGCCACTGAGAGAAAGTGAGGAAACAAATCATGTGAACAAATTGTTCTGTGTATCATGAAAGTCTGGAGATCAAAATAATCACATAGGAATTGAAATGAAAATTGAGATGCCAGACTACAGAATGTATTAGCAACATTATGGAAAGTAACGAAAAATGCATATTATCACATAATCACCCATGCAGTGATCTCCAGACAGATGGATAAAGGATTGACCAACATTTTGTATAGTATCTGCTAGCTGTTACAAATAGGGATAAGCTTAGGAATAGGAGATGCCTGTTACCCTCAGCTCATCCATCAGTAACTTGTTCACCTATTTTTAATTGAGTATGACGATGGCGGTGATCATCTATATTGTTTCACTCGGCTAGAACGTTTATGCAATTTTCCCAGATAGATCAAAAATCTATAGATTTTTGCAACCAGCAGTAAAATGGACGAAATATGCTCACACTTTCAGTGAAGTAACAAAAGAGGGAAAGTGCTTTTAATGAATAAATAACTAATAAGGTTTTTTTCCTCCATGAAACGCGTAATAAATTCGACAGAAAGAGCAATGGGTGGCAACAGAAACGACCTCTCAAGACGTTCAATAAAATGGATTTACATTTAACACGTAACAGTGGTTACTGCATTGCCAGTTACAACCAACGATTGCCATTGGCTTTGTAGGCGAGCGCCCCCGGGTGCAGTCACTACTCATAATGGCCGTTCTGAGTATTATTAAGTTTTATTTATGAAATATTCCATATGTTTAAAGGAATGCATCAGAAGAAAAAACATCAGAAGATTGGCAAAAGACTTCGGTGTCAGGTTAGCGATCGAAAATGAATGAGTTACACACTGTTTTGGGTGGGCCGTTAATCCACGCTGGTTATAGGGTTTTCTATGTTACCGTTTGCTCGTAATCTATTTTCAGTGCAATAGTCAACCACCACTAAACCGGTTTCCTGCGCCCATATGGGGGTGTCTTTTCGTACAATTTTATTATGGATTTGCACTATGTTACTTAGTAAGACACCAGTAGTAGGTGCACAATTCAAACTTTCGGAAAAATTAAAGCGAGAAACGCTGATCCGGTATTGTGTCAGAAGCTTACAATTGGAAGATTCAATACATAGAGAATGTGGATACCATCATTATTTGTTCATTGTCTACAGAATGAATAACCAACTATTCACCACGTTTCTCTTAACAATTGCGCGTCCCTTACATCTTGAAAATTTACCGTTGACGCTACCGAATGTTGTTAATCGCCGAGAAAGTGAAAGTGAAGTCCGGAAGAGGAACATCGTTTAAGAACGTGAACAAGCAAACTGTAAGACCGTAGATATTCATCTCACAACTAACACACAAAGGCGTGAACGCTTGACGATCTTTCAACGGAACTCTTGCACAGGAAAGGTACAAAAGTTCTCTCATCCACAATATCCAATCTGTCAGTGAAACCAAAAAATTCTCATGAGGTAGTGCAAAACATAAATCACTGGGAATTCACAGCCGCCAGTGTTCGGTTTTCTGGTCATCCACTGGGGAGCGTAAACTGGCCCACCTAACAGCCATCGGTTTGCCATGTGTTTACTACGGAATTCAAATATTTGTGTTCAACAATTTTGATGCGCGACATTGCCGATGAAGCCTCATTACCTTGACTTATCATTAGCTATCAGCTGTCTGGTAATGAAAGACATCATGGAGATCATAAACGGTAAATCAGATGTGCCTTTGAAAAACTATAGAACATTATCGTTTTATCGACATAAATCAGAAAATTCGAAACATCTGTTAAAACTGATTGTTACCTTCACCTGTAGAAGCGAGATGCCACCCTAAATGGAGACGGCCGTACAAGCTCAGTGATCATGAATTCCCGAGTAGTAGTGTATCCTTCATCTGGATGACTCCCTGAAACACTCACTGTCCAACAGACTGCTTTTTCTAGTCCCTGTCTACTTTAAGCATGCTTCCGCTCATCTGATCAATGTGGTCGAAATACCTCAGCATGTCTCACTCACGCGAAATCGACCGCTTACAGCAATCATGCACATGTTTTCTTCTGAAGGCTTCTCACGTATTTCTTTACGATGACTCCAGTCATCTTTAAAAAACGACGAGGTTCATACATGGTTGACATCATGTGTACCAAACTTCTATGATAAAGTAACCATTTCTCACTTGAGCGACAGGTCAAAGGTTTTGTATACACGAGGTTCTCATAGATACCCTCTGACTTTGTTTATATCACAAACAGTGGGTACAACACTAATCAACGCACCCAGGCGGGAAGATTGTAGAATAATCATAGTTAACTTAATCATTGAGGTAAAGAATTCTTTTCGAATTTGTTGTAAACCCTTCTAACCGATACGCTGGTTGGTTCTTGATGTAGTGGAGCGCTTGACAGAATTCGGATTCTCTTCCCGGCAATAATTAACACGAAAATCTCGGTCCGAAAAGTATCGCAACTGTCCCCGTATTCGCTCCCAAGACAAGCAGGAAGACGTATAAAAAAGACGGCTTTGTTCCGCCTCAAAACGTGTGCGACAAAGACAAAGTACTTATATGGTGCGCAGTGGCCATGAGAACATTCCCGAATCGTAAAAAGAGAAGGACATTTACCGGAAAACGTAGGGTCACAAATGGGCAGAGCGGAATAAAAAGTCGGATGGGTAAAAACTAGCCAAGGTCACGTCTCGGCCGCTCTGAACAGGTCCGCTAATTAGGACAAAGTCAATCATCTTTTTTCTCAAGGACAGAGGCGGTTTTGGGGCTGAAAGGAATGGACGCCCTAACAGAGTTCTTGACACAGACGCGACCACAACATCCGGCTGGACAAATTTTGCTAGAGAACCTGCTATCTCATAAGTAGTTAGAAGGTCTGGCTAAGATAATTTCATCACCAGTCATAATTGATTGCATCTTTCGGCGTTTTCGCGGACCACTTCAAGAAAAGCACCAGCCTGAGTTCGCTTTTTGAGAGATCAGTGAATACCCTTAATGCGATCGGGATCTCAACTCAAGCCAAGATTTCAGGTTTAAACCGCATAAACTATTACGACAATGAACAGATATTGGACACTACCGAAGTATTATATGCATGCGTACAGTCATGTCCGCTTTTGAATAAAACTCAGATCACTCGATCGATTCTACGAGGCAAATGTGCTGCTTACTTCGGGATGAAGTAAAAGAGAAAATAAGACTTCTTACTCAATAGTTTGATTACCGTTGACGGAATGTTCGAAGAACACGCTACACACTAAAATGTCACCGGAATTTCATCATGGGTATTAATATTAGAATTATCGGCAGATGTGTTGAAACTGAACAGTCCGAAACGCGTGAGAACAGAAAGCTGCTTCGGCATGGGGCAAAGAACATGGTAGTACAATTATTATGCGCTTATGCCATACACTGCTGGTGTTAGAATACAAGTAATTCGCGACCCCGTGCTCACATGTGACTCATCCTCATAATCTGACTAATTTGACCCAGTTTCCAGGTTAAACAGTAATGTGTCTCCATTCTCCTGTTTCTGAAGTTCTCCACCTACACATTATGCTGTTTGTACTTGTGCCGCCCGTCTTCTGTAAATTACCTTGAACCAACAGTACAATTCTATTGTTGCGAGGCGTTTATACGATCATAGACTTATGAAAAACAGATTTCGCACCAGTTTCTGACTGAGCTAGCTCCTCATAAAACTTTTTTTATCAAGCGCTCCATTCGACAATCCATGCATGGAAAGTTTGAAACGAAAAGAAAGTAGTGTGTACGAGGTGCAGCAAAACCGGACAAGCATGAAACGAGTGGTGTTTGTTCACATTGCTGATGAGCAGTCGGGGATTTGAATAATTTAAATATCGGAGAGTTCGACCTGTCTAGAAAGTTCTAATCGCGGGGTTATCGATTGGAGTGAACAGACAGTAACTGTGTCTCCTCTCGAGGTGATCGGGCAATCTGATCATTACTCACAAGCGAAAGTGGTTGAGAATCTGGCATATGATAATTCGGTGGTGCTTAATGTGAGGTCAGTGGCGCAGTGGTAAACACGGTTGCCTCATGAACAGTGTGGCCGTGGTTCTAGTCCCGGCGACAGTGGCGAGGATATGCACTACTGACGAGCTCTAATGAGAGAGAAACTTGAGTCTAGTGCTTGTTTTCGAAAGGGGCCGACTGGAATGTCTATGGGAATGCGAAAGCTGGGATCAATTGTGAATTATGTTTAACTTGAAATT